>CAVNYN010244699.1:2286-27041 GCA_963692815.1 Nyctanthes arbor-tristis | reverse complement strand
AAAATTTGGGACCTTATTCAGGCATGGAAACGTGGCTATTTCTAATGCATGGTGGGACGTCATGATCAAGGCAGTACTTCAGGCTATCCCTACCTATGTCATGAGGATATTCCAATTGCTGGTCCAGATATAATGAAATGCGGAGTATGATCTCTAGATTCGAATTGAAGGCGCGTGGTCGTGAGCGGAAGATGGCCTGGGTCAGTTGGAATGCCATGTGCTCGGCCAAGAAGAATGGAGGAATGGGTTTCTCATGACATACGGAAGCTCAATTAAAATCTCATTGCCAAATAGGTTTGGAGGATTTATCAAAACCCGGACTGACTGGCTGGCTGGTAGAATCTTGAAGAGCAAATATTTCCCACGTTCTACCATCCTTGAGGCGGCCGGTAAACAGGAAAGCTCCAATGTATGGCATAGTTTAATGTGGGGGTAAGGAGGTTATTAAAAGGGGGTCATGATGGAGAGTAGTACATGGGAGAATATCAGAATTTGGGATGATAATTGGCTGCTAGATGGATAAGCTTTCCAGCCAATAACGCCTAGAGTGGGTTCACCGAGTGAAGGATTTGGTAACCGAAGGGGGTGAGTGGAAGAACAATGTAGTTGAAACTGTGTTCTGGCCAGTTGATCAGATTCAAATCTATTCTATCCCAGTCGGTAATAATAAACAGAGGCACCGACTTATATGGCATGCTACAAAGAATGGTGAGTTTTCAATGAAGAATGGATACCACTTACTCAATAAAGAGGCATCACAGAGGATCGAAGGAGGGAGTAAGCAAACAGATAGGAGCTGGATGGCATTGTGGAATCTCCATATCTTTCCTCGGACGAAACACTTTTTATGGCTGCTGGAATTAGATGCCCTCTGTGCAAGGCTCATGAATCTGAGCTCCATATGTTTGTCTAGTGTGACTGGGTGACAAGGTTGTGGAAAGGCTTTGGGGTTGGAAGTGGATAAAAGGGGCTGCGGTGTTTGGAGAGGGCTTGAGGTTCGGGGAATTCTTGTGGAGTTTGAGACTGATAACTTCTACTAGGGTCTTCGAAATCTTCTACATGGGTACATGGGTGGTTTGGAAGATAAGGAACCAAATGCTCCATGAAGAGAGGGATGCCATGGCCCAGTATGCATGCGACTACGCTATCATCTAATTGGATGCCTATCAGAAAGTTAACTTTTTTGAGCAACCTATCCAAGAAGGTAGCAGCAGCACTGCTGGGGCGATATGGAGAAATGGGGCTGGACAAATGCATGGACTGATTCTTTCCACGGTTGCTGCAATTAGAAGCAATGATAGATGGATGGGCTTTGGAGAGGTGGTCTGAGATGAGGCCGGTGTGACCCATGGCACATTTATTTGCCGGCGACGAGGGGTTATGGACTCACTCATGGCCGAAGCTTTGGCTATTAAGTTGGGTTTGGGTTTAGTGCGTGATAAGGGGTGGGAGCTTGCACGGGTGGAAACGGATGCACTTAACGCTATACATGCTCTGAACAAAGAGGAACTGGCTGCATCTAGAGCTTATTGATCGGGAATGGATGTGGTACGTGATGTCATGTTCCTAGGGATAGGAATGTGGTAGCCTACAATCTGGCTTCGCATGCCTACCTTGAGTATTAATGCTTTCTGGACTAATTGTATTCCCTTCTTTATCTCACAATGGGTGAGAAGAGAGTTTTTTTGACTGATGAATGAATCGAAAGCCTTTATTCCAAAAAAAGGGCAATTTTTATATATTTTTATTTTGTCATTTATTTATTTATTTATTTGAAACTATGAAAGCGAATGTAATCTTTTTATACCTGTTGAAGTGACTTTTTGAGTCAAAATTCATGGGACATCATCTACTAATTAATGAAATAATAAATATATAAAACAAAATTGTAAAGTCTATTAGGTTGTGACACTGATTCCATGCTTTCTTCACCTACAATAGATTATTACTTTATGTTATCATTATAGTTTATTTTATGGCAGTTATTATTACTACTACTACTATTATTATTATTACTATTATTGCTTCCTCACATGATCCAACTGTCAAGTTCAAGTTCCTGTAAGTTTATTATAATAATCGTTTTTATTATATAATAAGGTAAATAAATAAATATCTAACCTTTATAAGCATTAGCCTCCAACATATTTGCTAGGTTTTTCTCCTTCAAATTCTTGAAAATGAAATTATTTGATGTACATTTATAGGGTTATAAGACAAAAATTTTATATTTAGAGATTACTGTCAACATCAAATGCACATACACGAACCGAAGAACATAGTTTAACTCGTCCAAACTTGTTACTCCCTCCGTCCCATAAAGATTCTCCTTTTATTTTTTCGCATAAATAAAGAAAACATCATTTAATCTTATTGGAAACAATTTAATATATATTTCCTAATATACTATTTGACTTATTTAATATTTCACTTGAGTTGCTTTTTGTTGTTAATTACTATGCACTATAAATGTCAGTATATTAGAAAACTAAAAAATTAATTTAAGAAAGGGGAATATAATTTGTGACAGATAAAAAAAGGAAGTGAGGAATATCTTTTTGGGACGGAGGGAGTATAATTATTATTGTCGAATATATACACGGTTTAAAATTCTTAAGGAGGAATATATTTGAAGAAGAGAAGTGGTTAGCACCAGTAGTTCGGTTTTTGCAGTGAAACAAGATGCAGGCCCAGATAAAGGACATAATCATCATTTTCAGAAAGGAAGTTTGGTGGATGAAAACATGATTGTTCTTAGAATGAGAATCCAAGAAATGAAAATGGCTGAAGGGAATCGCAGGTCGGGCCGAACAATGCCACCGGAAGATTGGATGGACTGGGAGAAGAAATGGTATTCGGGTTATAATTCAGATGTGTATGAAGCATTAGGGTTGTTGCAGAATCTGCTAATGGAGAGTAGGCCGAGCTTGGTTTTGGGGATGGTGGCTCTGATGATAATCAGCGGAACGACTTCCAAGGCTTTTTTACTCTACTATTTCGTGCATATTTTCATTCATCTACTGTAAATCTGTATATATCATTGAGTATTGTATAGGGTTAATTTCATAAATCGTCTCCAACCTTTGAGTTAAGAATCAGTTTCGTCTTCAACCTTTGTTTTCATACTCTACAGCCCCAACTTTTAATAAATGCATGCAAATCATCTTTTTTCCCATTGTTCTAAAAAATTTTTAACAAAATGATGATTATACCCCTTTAAACTTTTTAAATTTTCTAAAAAAAAGGTTTAAAAATAATAAAATATTAAAATAAAAAGAAAACCCACCCCCACCCCCAAATTGGTCGGCGGAAATAGAAACTTCCGGCGGCCTGCCATTTCACCGCCAGAATGGCGGCATTTTGGCCGCAAAATGGGGGGGTGAACTCCCTCCCCCATTAATGTGCATGGAGAAATATTTTAGTGCTTGTTTGATTCTCATTGTGACAATGAAATTAGAATGAGAAATTGTACTGAATTGAAATTAGTGGTGAAAATTCAATTGAAATTTAAAATGTGTAGTGATAATTGAGCAGTTGTAAAAAAAGTGGTAGGTAAGATTATAATGAAAAATAATAAAACGAATCAAACGAGCTCTTAATCTTAACATGCTTAATAAATAAGTAATTAAATCGTCCAAGCAACCCAAACAAAGTCATACTCACTCCATGACGCAAAGATAATCCATTTCGTATTTTCGTAATGTTTAAGAAAGTTTAATAAATCTGTTGGATTTTAATTTGTGTTAATATTACTAAAATAAGCAAAGTCGGTACCTTTTTCAAGTTTTAAACAATCTGTATATATATATATATTCATATATATATATATATTATGCTTCTAACTGTACTCCTTCCGTCTAATTAATAAACATAGTTCAGTAGTTATTTTCACATATATTAAAAATATGATTAATTATAGTTAAAACATTAACCATCTTACATGGTAGTGTTTTGTCATTAAAAAGATAGGTGGAATTAAATGTATGTTATTGCAGTTCAACTTATCATTTAATATCACATAATAATGGCGATAATCATTACTCGTGATGAATAGCACTACTTTTATTTATTATAGACAATTAGACAAACCAATATTCACTTTCTTTTATAATAGAAGTAGATGGTTTTTCATCAATATAAGCCACTAAGAGCATCCACATTGGTAGTGTTAAAGTAGTTGCTAAAAATATTTAATTTAACAAGTTGTTAATTTTATTGTTAAAGTTAACAACAAACTTAACACTTTATGTAGTATTATTTTTTCTTTTTTTAGTTTAATTAAATTGGGATTGGTCCACCATTTAACTATTTAATTGATAATTAAATTTAACACTCTTATTTAGAATCACCAATGTGGCACAAATTAATCTTTAAATTTAACTTGCCTAGGTGTCATTTAACAATTACTGAAAACTCAACTTTTTACTTATGTGGATGATTAAATCTAGCAACACCAATGTGGATATTCTTAGTAGTGCTAAAATTAACTATCCACATAAGTAAAAAGTATAGTTGTTAATGATTGTTAAATGACACTTAAACAAGTTAAATTTAACTATTAATTTGTGACATATTAGTGATTATAAATAAGAGTGTTAAATTTAATCGTTTAATTCAATAGTCAAATAGTGGACCAATCACAATTTAATTAAAATAAAAAAAAAGAAATAATACCACATAAAGTGTTAAATTTGTTGTTAACTTTAACAATAAAACTAACAATTTGTTAAATTAAATGCTTTTAGCAACTACTTTAATATCACAAATATAGATTGTTTTTTGAGTTGTTAACTAACAACTCTACTAACAATATACTTTAACACTACCAATGTGGATGCTCTAACTTCTACTCGATTATCACACAGTGAAGTTATTCAAGCAATCATTTAACTCATGATCATGTGTTAAATATGTAGATCATAATACACTCACAAATTGTCCGAATAATATTTTGCAAGAACAAAATCATATATGAGAGAGAAGAAAATCATCCATTCAAACTTTATTCATTCTTCAATCGTAAGAATTTGCACACCTTTTTTTTTTTTTTTTGCTTATGTCAAACAATTCAACACAAAACACTTTTTTCTTCCTTTTCAAAGTATATATAGTCTCGTTTAAAAGTTCAGATAATAAGTACAAAATTACGCTGGTTAACTTTATCTGTAACTTCCACACGTCCACCGACCGTCAAGTGGTAGTATATCTTTTCTCCCAAAGTGACAAGAATATCGAAACTTTGACAGTCTTTTGTATAATTTTAATCTAACACCATATATTAGGCATGTTATGACGCCATATAACCTATGTGGCATGCATGTGACATACTTCAATGCAAGCCACATAACTCATATGATGCCATAATGTGCTTGATATATGGTGGCGGAATAGAACTCGTCTTTTGTATGGCACACAAATGAAGCCAAAGTCAAAGAATTTCACAAAAGAATGATTCTGCACTTTCATCATGTATATTTCCTTCTTCAGCCTTAGCCGCAATTTCCTACGAAATTCCACCCCATTATTAATTATTACGCGCAAACTTCTGAATCATTCTGTTTTATTATACTTCTCTCTTTCTATAAATACCAAACCCCTGTCCCTACAAAATTTCCTTATATCAAACATCAATTATACCAGAGAGATCAGAGCTATCGATCATGTTCATGAAAACCATGGGTTCCACTTCCATTCAATCTCTTCCACTTCCATTTTCCCGAAAGCCACGACGGAGAGTTTGCGGCCGAGTTTATGCAGCGAAGAGAGACGCTGCAGGCGGTGACAAGTGGCATCAGAGCAGAAGGTTGGTTGATGAAAACATGATAGTCCTAAGAATGAGAATTCAAGAAATGAAAATGGTTGAAGGAAATCAAACACTGCCACCGGCGAATTGGATGGAGTGGGAGAAGAAATGGTATGATTCTGATGTGTTTGAAGCAGTAGGGTTGCTGCAAAATCTGTTGATGGAGAGCAGGCCGAGATTGGTTTTGGCAATGGTGTCTCTGTTAATAATCAGTGGATCGACTTCTTTGGCTCTTCTACTGTACTATTTGGTGCATTTGTTCAGTGGGATAAACTATTAATAACAGATAGATATATAGCTTAATAATAATTATAGTAATAATGAGATTATTATTCATAAGGACTTTAAAGCATAGGAATTTCCTCTTCAATTTAATTTAATATTTTGATTAGACTAAAATTATGTTGCTATATTTGCATATTGATTTTGATTCAAATAAATATATAATTGTTATTAAAATGTGCCGCCCCGATAATACGCCAGACAGATTCGTTTGTTAAAAAAAAAAGAAAAGAAAAAAGAATTTATTAAAGATTCTGTATCCAACATTGTATATGTGCTTCGAATTAATTTTTACTTTTATTCTTTTTTAATTTAATTTAACGTTGAAGTTCGATCTTTAGAAATTTTTTATATCAAATATTTAGAAATTCTGGAAAGTAATAACGAAAATAAACTGCCGCGATATTTTACAACTCAACTTCAAAATTTCTCTTCTAGCCTCGTGTCTAATCACGACTGTTTTTTGTTACAATCTCTATAATAATAATTACCTAAGCATTTTCTAATCTCTAGCTTTTAACACAACACAACACAACACACACGATTTGCAATCTTTCATGAAATGTCTAAGGTGAAAATTTGTGGTGGTTGATATCTTCACCATTTCATTGTGTCTGTTAGATATGCAATAGATAAACAAAAAACACATTTTAGGTGCTTCATAATAAGCAACAAACCCTTATATATGCCAATAAATAAATAAATAAATAAATAAGGTGGAAATATATATATAAATATATATATATATATATGTAAGACTAATAATTTTCTTATCGGAAACTGGAATTCGTAATTTTGAATAACTACCAAATAATTTAAAAATATAAAAAATTTCTGTTGTACCACTGTTCTTGCAAAAAGGATCATATTATCCAAATTTGTCAATTTCTGTTGTTAAAATGACCTTTTTACCTTTATTTTCTTTTTTCTAAAATATAATTCTTTTTTAGGGTATTTTACAATTAATTTCAAGCAAAACATAAAGACAAATATTTATAGATTTATCTATCCAACTCAAATGTTATCATAGTGTTACCTCCCCATCACCACAAAAAAAAATTCGACATTTTCGATTTTCCAGTTAATTAAAATGGTTTTTGAAATCTCTTGTGGAAGCTCCGATTTCTTCGCCGCTAGCAGCATGTGATGGCCAATATGGACCAATAATAAAAAGCTTCCTACATATCACCTCTCGTCAGAATCATACATGAAATATAAATATTTATCTTTATGTTTTAATTGAGATTAAAAGTAAAAAATGTCACTTCAATAACAAAGATGACAAATTTAGACGGTAAAATCCTTTTTTGCAAGGAACGGTGATACGTTAAGATTGAAATAGTCAAGTTAGAAACTACATGATCTATTTTCACACTGCCACTAAATGATAGAGTCCATTTACACAAATTACTATATTATTATTATTATTATTATTATTATTATTATTATAATAAACGGATGGCAGAACCCAACTTGTCATACGCCAGAGTAATGACTAATTAATGACACACCAGCTGATAGTTTTACTATCTAAAGGTTTAAGTCACTATTAAATTGACGATTTTATACTTCAATATTTCTCCATAAAGTGCCTAATTTTTACCAACTAATGTCCTAACCGATGATTATATAATTGTTTTTCATTACTCCATAATCCATATTCCCCCGCTCCTTCTCTCCCCATTTTTTTCTTAAATTATTTTCTATTTTTGATTTTTATATAAGACATAGAAACTTTTCTTGGAACGTGCCAACGGGCAACAACTGTACGGCAGAGTTTCCGCGGAAGTTTGATATCGCTTTCAAGATGTGACAACAGGCCCACCACTTCCTTACAACGCGCCGATATGCGGCGGCGCCACCGCCAATTAAAGACACGGTTAAGCATTCCCCAAGACAGGGATTGCCCACATGCAACCCACCTCCCTACCCCCACGTGGCCGCCCGATTACTCCTTCCCAAAGCCACAGAAATCTATATACGACTCCCCAAAATTCACAAATAATCCATCAACCCTTTATCTCAAATTCAAAGCAACAATGGCATCTACTTCTTCCCTTCATTTCCAAATCCCCCGTTCCAGACCATTTTCCACTCGAAGAAACAGGGGAACTTCAACAAAAATTTTTGCCCACGACCAAAACTACAATGGAAGAGCTGTAGACGAAAACATGATTGTTCTTCGCAAGAGAATCCATGAAATGAAGGTGATTGAGAAGAACTACGAGCCCCCGTCGGAGTGGATGGATTGGGAGAAGAGATTTTACGTGAATTATGATGCGATAATTTGCGATGCAATGGGGTTCTTGCAATCCCAGTTGATGGATACAAGGCCAAGCTTGGCTTTGGGGATGATTGCACTGATTGCATTGAGTTTGCCTACTTCAACTGCTGTGGTTACGTTTCATTTGGTGAAGGTGATGCAGGGAATTTTATCTGGGCTTCATCTGAGCTGAAGGAATTTTTGGTTTAGAAATATTCACTTATTTCATTTGTGTATATAATAATATAATATAATGGAAAAATTCACTAGATTTGAAAAACCTAAGGAAAGTCGGTGTCTGAATTTCCAGATTTTTATATATAAATTAAGCAATCTATTTTTAAACAATCTGTAAACTTCCAATTATACATTGGTTGTCACATGAAATCCAAAAGTCAAGTTTTTCATCACTTGAAAATCATTGGTTAAACTATAATCTCAGCATCAATCTCCAATTTGCTAATTAATCCATAATAGGGTATATTGTAGCAACATTCTCAACTTTTGCATCCATGTGACCATGTTACTTTTATTTTCAATGAGTAATTCTGGACCTTTGAAAAATTGATACATTATAATGTAATCTTCTTATAAAGGAAAAACAATTTTCACATTCACATCGAGTTGGAGTATAAGAAGGTGATGTGTCGCGTGTTTATAATGATCGGAGCACAAAAAAAGCGACATGTGTGCATAATCGTAAATGCATCACTTTAATTTTCTGTCCTTTTATGTGACTTTAATTTGAAATTTGATTCCAATTATAAAAAAATCCCATTATAATTAGTGACCAAACATACACCCTAACGTTGAATTGAAGAAATTCATCTATTCAAATTAGCAGTCTGCTCGTGTATATTCAAATGTTAGGTACGTAAGTGCAAATGAATGTAAAAGTTGGTAATTTTGGCTGAAATTTACCCTTATCGAAACTTACCTTTGCTCTGCCCATGTTATCTAGTCTAGGATAGGAATATAAAATCTGTAGTAATAAAACTTCTAAATTTAATTAAAGTGCCTTCCAACTAATAACCTAGCTATGTTATGACCCTTGGACAATAATATTAGTAAATGTCCTTGCAAAATATTTTAGGAAAAATGGTGATTTTACAATTTTATTCCTATGCATTTTTTGACTGGGGAAAAATAATTCAAAAGTAAAATGGCGATTTTATTTTGTTTTATAAAAGATTTTGTAGAGGCATCACTACAAATAGCAAAACTCATGAAACACAGAAGTTTTCTTATAGAGATACAATTCCGCTAGAATTTTGTATAAATATACGGGTTTGTCTAGGGGCTATTTGATATCCATGCAGATGATTACATAGATAATTGCTACACTTCTTTTGCATCATAAAGTTAAGTTGATAGTCCTGTTCAATAAAGTTAGACATCAATGCTTTTGACTAATACCTTGCAACTATAAAATCGTAAATTAGAAATATAACGCGTGAATTTGATGTTACTACTTTTTATTTGTGACTAGTTCAACCCAATCAAATTGAGCTTAAATGTTGGTTGGTTATTTTTGAAGCGCTATAATAAAAAAGATAAAAAAATTATACCAAAATAATTTGACTTTTATTTTTCAAAAAGAAAAAAATAATTTAACTTTTTTATACCAAAAAATAAAATAATTTTAATTTTAAAATAGCGAAATAATAATAATAATTCCATGATCACCTTAGTTCCAATTCTCGTTTTCCAAGATGTACATGAAATTAATTGGCGATCGATGATCTCAGATTAATTGTTATTAAGTTTAAGGCAATCAGTGGCATATAATTAACTAAAAAGCATATAGAGTTAATAAAATATCAAAGCCAAGTTTCGAGTATAAATATGTCAATCCATGCATGAGAAGAATACATGAAAAGGCCCTAGGCTAATACATGTGTTCAAGTATAGATGAGTAAAGTCGAACTGTCACATAGAAGAAGAAAATCAACCATTCTAATAATTCGTTCTTCAATCCCACAATAAAATCTCCACGCATTTTTTTTATAGCAAACAATTCAATTCAAAATCTAATTTGTAAACTTCTCTTTCTTTTATGTTATTTAAAAATAAAATAGTCTCATTTAGAAGTTCACACAAAGACGACAAAATTACACCAGTCTAGAACTGACTTTAAAGGTAGCCTCCACACTTCTACCCCACTAGCACCCCTTTATAAGACAAATATATTTTCTTTTGTTTGTATCTAGAGTGTACATTGCTAAATCTTTTCAACAAAAACCAAGTATGACAAGAATATCAAAACTTTGACATGCACAGTATTGGGTAACTTTCAAATTCACCGGCTAAATAATGGACAAATTTGGGTAACTTTCTATTCCTATTGCTTTGAATAATTGTATGGCACACAAATGAAGCCAAATTCAAAGAATTTCATAAACGAATATATAATTCTATGTACCTTCATTATCATGGAATATAACTCCATCCCATTATATTATTACTAGCTAATATACCCGTGCGTTACACTGAAAACACATATACATCTCTAAAACAAATTAAAGCAAACAATTAAGTAAGCGATAAAAAACTAAAGTGATATACGTTCATCAACCTGATCACTTGAACTAAAAATTAACTAAAAGAAAAATATGTGCAACTACTTCTAAAATTGATATTCTATATTAACTGATCAATTACTGACAAATATATGTGTGCAATATATGTAGTTGCTTGTATACTTATCTGATTAGGTGGGTTGAAGGTTGTTTTGATTATTATTCAAATATAAAATGAAATAGATAATTACGAATTTGATTGCTGTATTTACCTAGTTAAATGCAAGGAAAGAGATAATTAAGAATTTGATTGATACAATTACTTGGTTAATCGAAATCTAAAGCATCTCTAAATGTCAAAAGTTCCGCCTCAATAGTTGGAAGATGATTAAAAATTAATGTGCAAAATTAAAAGATGTAATAAACAAAATTCTAAAAATTTGAAAAAAAAAAAGGATTAAGGTGAGCAGATAAATAGATTATTAAAAAATTAATATGCAAAATTACAAAATTAACTCATTACTTAGTTAGTATTATCTGATTATTATTAAGGTGAATGAAAATAAAAAAATAAATGAGACATCGGCTTGACATCATTATCATGACATTAGATTTCTAATTCCCTTAGGATGTCAATTTATGCGTGAAAAATTAACCCACCACTTAGTTAGTATTATAAATATATAGATTATTATTATTATTATTATCATCATCATCATCTCATTACACGCGAACTTTTGAACCATTCTGTTTTACATATATACTTCTATATCTATAAATACTCTACACTTGCCCCTGCAAATTAACTTGCTTAATTACCAATCATCAGTTTTATAGCTATAATCTATCATGTTCACGAAAACAATGGATTCCCCTACTTCTCTTCAATCTCTTCCACTCCCAAGATCGGAAAGCCACGAGGCAGAGTTTGCGGCCGAGTTCTTGCAGCAAAAGGAGGCGCCGCAGGCCGTGACAAGTGGCATCAAAACGGAAGGTTGGTTGATGAAAACATGATAGTTCTAAGAATGAGAGTTCAAGAAATGAAATTGGCTGAAGGGGATCCAACGCTGCCCCCAGAGGATTGGATGGAGTGGGAGAAGAAATGGCACGCCTCATGTTATGATTCGGATGTATTTGAAGCAGTAGGGTTGATGCAGAATCTGCTGATGGAGAGTAGGCCAAGCTTGGTTTTGGGAGTGATGGCTCTGTTGATAATCAGTGGATCAACTTCCATGGCTCTTCTACTCTACTATTTCGTGCATATTATACTTTAAACTTTTGTCTTTCTATAGATAGATATATTACATATGTATTTGATTTTGATTCAACTTTGAGCATCTATATCCCATATATCTATGTAGATCTTGAAGTGTCATTAGTTTGACAATAAAATGCTGACCTAACCGTAGATATGTCTAGTACTTAAACCGATAATTAATGACGTGAGCGTAACTAATTACTTCCCGTATCCACAACATCTATTGAAGATATCTTCTCTCTCTCTCTCTCTCTCTTTTTTCCAATTATATGTGACAGATATACAACAATCCAAATATATGCATCGAAAAAAATATTTTTGACATAGCAGATTTGAGACTACCAAAGAAAGACATAAAAATTTGAAAATAATTAGATGAGTTCTACGTGTTGGTAGAAGTTTAAGACTCAATATGCTTTTTTTTTTCAAAAAAAAAAAAAAAAAGCATAAGGATCCATGCCTATGTTTGGTCAATTAAAATATGGGGAAATTACGCAAGTTACTGTTCACAGGCTTTTTTTTTTCATGCTTATTGTGTTATTATTATTTTTTCCTAAAAAAGCATAAAACAAAAATTCGGTCGTCTAGCCAGTCACCAGTGGCGTGAGGGTGGAGGGCCGGAGGGTGGGTTGGGGGTAGGTTGGCTGGTTTAGGGGATGGGGTGGGGGTATTTAAAAAAATATTTATAATAAAAATATTAAAGGAAATAAAAAGTTACATACTTGTTACCTGTGTAACACCGTATATTATATAGTATTTTTGAAATTTAAAACATTTTTCAAGTGTTTTTTGAATAAACTAAAGTTAGAAAGGTATTTATGAAAAGACCCCTTAAAATATCATTAATTATAACAAGTTGTGAGGATGTTCTCGGGGTAGCAACACGAATGCAATTTACTAAAAAATGCAACTAAATAAATGCAATAACTTGTTCTATGGATATCCAAATATATATCCAATTGACACGAAGCTAAATTCTAGAGTTAGATAACTTATAATATAGTCACTCTCAATAATAATAAATAAATTTGTCCGAATTCAAAGCATACACATCATACTACATATATTTTTAGATTTGGGCGAAAGAAAATGGAAAAAAAAATTAACATATGTAGAGAGAAAAATATCTTTTTTAAGTGTTGGGGGTCCAAGGCCCTTCCGTGAAACCACCGTGTCTCTGCCAACGACGGGAGGTAAACCTCCTTGTAGCATGTCATAAATAAATTATTTTAATTTTGACATTATATTAATATGAATAAATAAGGAAAGTATCTCAACATATAAAATGATAAAGCGCCATACGTGTGAAGCCATAACAAGTGGTTTCTTCTATGCACACTATGTGAGCAGATAAAGCTATAAAACAGAACTCATATAAACGGTCGTTTGGCAAATCCGCATATATTCTGTTGTTCTATGCTGTGTGACAAACAATTGGTTAGTAATAATTTATAGAGAAGCCCATGCTCGATATCGATATCTGCCCAAAATATAGATCAAATACTACTTTGTATATAAAATCTCTCTTCCCCAGCTCTGCCCCTTTTGTCCAAATTAAATAGGATTCCCATAATAATAATCAACCGATTTTTCAATTAAACAAAACTGAAAAGTCGATTAGGTTGTGACACTGATTCCATGTTTTGTTCACCGACAACAGGCTATCTTTTTTTTTTTTTTCCTTTTTGTGTGGAGAAGGAACTACAATTGGTTATTGTTGTTATGTTACTACTATAGTTTTAGAGGAAACTAGTATAACACACGTGCGATGCACAAGAAGAGCAACATTCAAATATAAAAATAATAGGAATTTAAAAAGTAAATGAGAAATATTTGTACATCAATTGAATTGAACATATAAAAACATGACTGTATATCAACTTAAAAGGTAAAAAACAATTAGATCAATTAGTCAAAAATGAGATTCAATGTTGAAATTACCAATTTTTAAATGTTAGAGTTAGATTACACAATAAAAAGAAACGTTAGGGTTAAATTGTACTAATTAGCCATTTCAAAATAGAAAAAAATAAAATAATGAAAAACAAATATGATATTAGGGATGACGTCAGCAGCTTAGGAGGAAAAACTTCTTTAGACTACTTTTGATTTAGACATATATATATATAGATATATAATAGAAATAATGACCCGATAATAAAATAACAAAACTCATTTTAGAAAAAAAAAAAAGAAAACAAATAGTAAATATGACATCAGCAAATAAATCTAATTGGTCTATACTTAGGTGGGAAAAAGGGTAGAAGACTATCTTTAATTTAGATAATAATAGATTACGTCTCACACCATTTTTTGGGGTCATGTTTCGCATTTGCATGCAAGTTTTTTTTTTTTGGTACCTTTACACTGTTTATTATCAGATTTACACTCTACATTTTTAGGTGTTAAATATTTATTATTAGATTTATTAATTATTTTATAATATCTTAATATAATCTTTCATTTATATTTTACGTAATATGGATATAATCTAATATAGATTTCGATCTGATTCTCATAGATTTTTAGTGTTTAAATTTTAAATTTACTCATTATCTTTGTTGAATGGAAAATTGTCAATTTTTTTATTTTCCTATTACTGTAATATATTTTTCTAATATATACCATAAGTATCTGAAAGGTATTTAATTAGTTTATTTATCCTTTTAATTAATAATAATTAAAAACATTAATATGATAGGGTTTTTGATATAAATGATTGCTACCAATTTATATGTATCAAGTTTCCCCAATAAATTGCAATACAAAGTTAGTAATGAATTAATAGTCAAATGATACTTCAAGTTGATACCTGAATTCATTGATTCCAGCTTTTCAGTTTTTTTTGGCTTATCTAAAATTGATATCATAATAATAGATTCATATCATCTTGCGATTTTGATACGCGCATGATCTTAAGACTGATACCTGAATAGCTTAACTTCAAATGATATTTTCCAATTTGATTCCTAAATTCTTATTGTATATAATAATTTTTTCATTTCCAGCTATGCATTTCTTTTACACATTACTGTGTATATTCTATATTAATTTGAAATTGTATTTTTAATGGAACTGCTTACGATACACAACAAAACATGCTGTAAGATTAAAACCACATTAAATTAACATCAAAACAATACCTATACGTGATGCACTTTCATTACACTAACAATGACAATATTTGCAGATACCTTAATGCAATAGCTTAGAATGATGCATTGACTGGTATGTAAAATCTTAAAATTTTTGCAGTTAATTGAACGCAACTATATTTCGAGGGGACTAGAATCTTTCCAAATGGTATTTCAATCCATACAAACAGTTATTTGATTTAATCTCCATCCCTTTGCGAACATGTGCAACCAGCTCATTGTATGAACAATATGTAAGCGTCAAGATATTAAATGTGTTGTGATCAACATATTTGTTTGACACTGAATGAAACATGGAATACTCTAATGATTAACAAAAATGGAAGCAAATTGATATTGGAACATACCTGGGACGCTGAATGATTAGTAGGTAGTTTTGCAGAGGGAAAGCTTCATGTTTCTTGTTTATCAGAATTGAAAATTCTGATTTATCTAATTCCCTCATATATATATATATATATATATACTTGGATTTGAATTGTAAAGAGGGATATTCAAATTAATAATTTATGCATTATCCGGAATATTCCAACAAACCGGATTATTGATAGGTTAATTATTAATTATAATTGTTTTTTTTATGTATAATTTTATTCTTAAAATACGCTGCCTATTTATGATGCCGAAAAGCGTATTTATGCTATTTTTTTTCCTTTTCGTGGTGTATTGCTGAGTGAGTAGCCCATTTTTGACCATTTTAGCTAAAGCCCTTATAGTTTTATTTTATGGCACTTTTAATTTAACGAATAATAATAATTATTATAATTATTGTTTATTATTATTGCTTCCTCACATGATCTTAACTGTCAAGTTCCTAATAATAAGGTAAATAAATAAATAAATATCTAACCTTTATAAGCATTAGCCTCTGACACATTTTCTAGGTTTTTCTCAGTCGAATTCTTGAAAATGAAATTATTTGATGTAAATGTATGGGGTCATAAGACAAAAATTTTACATTTTGGAAAAAGAATTTAAGATATATGACAAATTAGATGGCAACATATTCAAGTGCACATAGATGAACCGAAGAACAGAATTTAACTCGTCCAAAATTTTTATTATTATTGTCATAGAATAAATACGTGGTTTAAAATATTTAAGAAGGAATATATTTGCATACTTACCAATCACAAACTGATAGCTTTCATCTAAATCCATTGTATCTATCATCATATCATATATAAATTATTAATAATATTATAAAATTAATAAATATAAATGTATACGTAAGCTAAAGTCAAAGATATGCATTTATTTATATATATATATATATAATAATTTCTTAAGAACAATCTTTTCTTTCTGGAAATGTTAATCTGTCATCCCCGAATTTCCTTTCACATCAAATTTACCATTCCTCTACCAAGATCAAAGTAAAAGTTACCATTCCTCTACCAAGATCAAATTTGCTCTTAGATGGAATTTATCGTCAAAAAATTACCTAGAACAAAGCAATAAATTCAATGATATATCTGATCACACCACAATTGTCCACGCGTCCAACCTCTAATAATAATCAATACAACAAAAACAACAGCAAAATCAATTCAAGAACACAAAGATTTCATAGTCGAGGACTAGGGTTTCTGTATTATCTTGTGCTAGCAAGTTAACATAGAATATACGTGTGAATGTCGTAATAACCCAAGACCCTAAAACGCTCTATTTATAGATTTCTTGAGAAACCCTATCGCAACTCTAATCTAATTAGGATTCTAGAATACATGCACGATTCGGCCCAATTAATCCTATTAATTAAATTGGTCCATCATGTACTAACCCGATCCAACCATTGGGCCTTGTATATTAATTTCAATAATCTCTCACTTGGACAAGGTCTAATTCTAAGACTTCAATTCTTACCTTTTGTGTGTGACCCATTAGGCTCCCACTCACGATGACAAATATTATGATACTATTATTCTAATCCAATTAGAATAAAACAAACTAAAATCTCTATTTTAATTTATCATTAATTCATCTAGATAGATCAGTTTATAGCACCATCTAAGATTGACATCTCGCAATGTGTCAAGGCAATTCATGTGATGGGATGTCACGCGGTATGACAAGACTTTTCCATGTACGGCTACTGTGGAAATACAATTCCTTCATCAATATAACCTATAATTTAGATAATAATAGATTACGTCTCACACCATTTTTTGAGGTCATGTTTCGCATTTGCATGCAAGTTTTTTTGTACTTTTACACTGTTTATTATCAGATTTACACTCCACATTTTTAAGTGTTAAATATTTATTCTTAGATTTATTAATTATTTTATAATATCTTAATATAATCTTTTATTTATATTTTATGTAATATGGATATAATCTAATATAGATTTCGATCTGATTCTCATAGATTTTTAGTGTTTAAATTTTAAATTTATTCATTATCTTTTTTTAATGGAAAATTGTCAATTTTTTTTATTTTCCTATTATTGTAATATATTTTTCTAATATATACCATAAGTATCTGGAAGGTATTTAAGTAGTTTATTTATCCTTTTAATTAATAATAATTAATAATAGTTTATTAATTAATTAAAAAACGTTAATATGATCGGGTTTTTGATATAAATGATTACTACCAATTTATATGTATCAAGTTTCCCCAATAAATTGCAATACAGAGTTAGTAATGAATTAATAGTCAAATGATACTTCAAGTTGATACCTAAATTCATTGATTCCAGCTTTTCAGTTTTTTTGGCTTATCTAAAATTGATATCATCATAATAGATTCATATCATCTTGCAATTTAGATACACGTATGCTTTAAAATTGATACCTGAATAGCTTAACTTCAAATGATATTTTCCAATTTGATTCCTAAATTCTTATTGTATATAATAATTTTTTGATTTTCAGCTGTGCATTTCTTTTACACATTACTATGCATATTGTGTATTAATTTGAAATTGTATTTTTAATGGAAGTGATTACGATACAATTACGATACACAACAAAACATGCTCTAAGATTAACGCCACATTGAATTAACATCAAAACAGTACCTACACGTGATGCATTTTGATCACACTAACAATGACGATATTTACAAATACCTTAATACAATAACTTAGAATGATACATTAATTGGTATGTAAAATCTTAAAATTTTTTGCAGTTAATTGAACGCAACTATTTCGAGGGGACTAGAATCTTTCCAAGTGGTATTTCAATCCGAACAAATAGTTATTTGATTCAATCTCCATCTCTTTGCAAACATGTGCAACCAGCTCATTGTATGAACAATTTGTAGGAATCAAGATACCAAACGTGTTGTGATCAACATTTTTGTTTGACACTGAATGAAACATGGAATACCCTAGTGGTTAACAAAAATTGAAGCAAATTGATACTGGAACATACTTGGGACGCTAATGATTAGTAGGTAGTTTTGAAGAGGGAGAGCTTCGCGTTTCTTGTTTATCAGAATTGAAAATTCTGATTTATCTAATTCCTTCATGTATATATATTTGAATTTGAATTGTAAATAGGGATATTCAAATTAATAATTGATACATTATTCGGATTATCCCAATAAACCTGATTATGTATGTAACTACATTATCCGGATTATCGATGGGTTAATTATTAATTGTAATTGTTTTTTTTAATCTTGGCTGTATAATTTTATTCCAAAAATACGCTGCCTATTTATGATGATGAAAAGTGTATTTATGTTATTTTTTCCTTTTGTAGTGTATTGCTGAGTGAGTAGCCCATTTTTGACCTTTTTATCTAAAGCCCCCATAGTTTTATTTTGTGGCACTTTTAATTTAACGAATAATAATAATAATTATTATTATTATTATTATTATTATTGCTTCCTCACATGATTCAACTGTCAAGTTCCTAATAATAAAGTAAAAAAAAATACACAAATATCTAACCTTTATAAGCATTAGCCTCTGACATATTTTCTAGGTTTTTCTCCGCCGAATTCTTGAAAATGAAATTATTTGATGTAAATTTATAGGGTCATAGGATAGAAATTTTACATTTTGGAAAAAGAATTTAAGATATAGGACAAATTAGATGGCAACATATTCAAGTGCACATACATGAACCGAAGAACATAATTTAACTCGTCCAAAATTTTTATTATTATTGTCAACGAATAAATACGTGGTTTAAAATACTTAAGGATTAATATATTTGCATATATACTTACCAATCACAACATGATCGCTTTCTTCTAAATCCATTGTATCTATCATCATATCATATATTAATTATTAGTAATTTATAAAATTAATAAATATAAACGTATATATAAGCTAAAGTCAAAGATATGCATTCATTTATATATATAATAATTTCTTAGGAACAATTTTTGCTTTCTAGAAATGTTTTAATCTGTCATCACCGAATTTCCTTTCACATCAAACTGTAATTTCCCACGTAATTCTAGAAAACACGCCATATCCCATTTACTTGATCCATTTTCTACGCAATTTTCAATCATCATCATCTTCTTCTTCTCCTCTGTTAGGATAGATAATATGTACAATGAAAATAAAAGTTACAATTCTTCTACTAGGATCAAATTTGTTCTTAGATGAAATTCATGATTAGAAAATTACCTAAAACGAAATAATATATTCAATGATATATCTAATCACACAACAACTGTTCAAGCGTCTAGCATCTAATAGTAATCCACACAGCAAGAACAATCCAAGAACACGAACTTTTCGTAATGGAGGACTAGGGTTTCTGTATTATCTTGTGTTAACAAGTTAACATAGAATATATGTGTGAATGTTGTAGTAACCCAAGACCCTAAAACACTTTATTTATAGATTTCTTACGAAACACTGTCGCAACCCTAATCTGATTAGAATTCTAGAGCCTATGCACGATCCGACCAAATTAATCTTATTAATTAAATTTGTCCATCATGTACAAACTCGGTCCAACCATTGAGCCTTGCACATTAATTCCAAAAATCTTCTACTTGGACAAGGTCCAATTCTAAGACTTTAATTCTTACCTTTTGTGTGTGACCTATTAGGCTCCCACTCACGATGACAAATATCATGATACTATTATTCTAATCTAATTAGAAATAGACAAACTAAAATCTCTATTTTAATTTATCATCGATTCACCTAGATCAATCACTTTATAACGCCGTCAAAGATTGACATCTAGCAATGTGTCAAGGCAATCCATGTGACGAGATGTCATGTGGTATGACAAGACATTTCCATGCACGGCTACCATAGAAATATAATTCCTTCATTAATATAACCTAATTGATTAAGAGATATGGATAAGCATCAATATCATTTCAACCAATTATGTTATTCACACAAACTTGACGTTGATAAATTTTTGATCATGATTGAAACTCTTTTTAACTCACAATCACACGTTAGCCAAGGAATTTCCATCAACTCAAGTAGGGAAAGGCAGGTTATAGTCTCCTAATATCCAGGAGCGATGAATTATCATCTTGAATACTCACAACATTCATACAACTTTCATTATACATGTATGACATTTTCCTGATAACTCATAGCTAAAGCCTCATCTTATATCCACCTAAGCATAACAATCATCACATAAGATTTTATGGTATCATCAAATCAAAGGACCAATGCCATAACCGTTCATTAGAGATTAACCACTGATGCTAGGATAATATCCATGTGGTATATCTAGAAAGGTCATCCAATGCTTGTTCTACTAACAAAACATCCATGTGTTCATTCAAATGTCCCCAAATTCTAATTCGTGAGATCAGTTACTTTCTTAATAAGAAAGAAATGTAACACGTGCTAGTCTCTCCGCAACAACAGTATTCACATAATGTAATTGCCTCAACTAGAGATAATTTAAGAATAAGTGATAACATGGATATCACAATCACGACCCATTCTGATTAACAAGTTATTCTAATCTTATTCTACAGACTCTAATATTTTAATGATAAGATAATAATACCTATGAAAATAATAGATCTGCTATTAAAATACATCAATTAATAAACGTTTATACTCAAAATGTCTTACAAAATAGTATAACACTAAAATCTAAACAAACTAGATCCAGTCATTCATGTATCTAATACTCATGGACATGGCATGACTATCATGCTTGTCATGTGATAACGACTTTGTCAATGGATCTGCAACATTATCGTCTGTAGGGACTCGTTCTATGTTTATGTCATTCGTTTGTACAATCTCCCTAATGAGATGATATCGCCTTAATATATGCTTGGATTGTTGATGAGACCTGGGTTCCTTCGCTTGCGTGATGGCTCTATTGTTGTCATAAAACAAAGATATTGGGTCAATAATGCTAGAAACAACTCCAAGTTCAATGACGAACTTCTTGATCCAGACTGCTTCTTATGCTACTTCTTAAGCAGCTATGTATTTGGCTTCTATTGTTGAATCAGCAGTCATTTCTTGTTTGGATCTTTTTCAACTCACAGCACCGCTATTAAGAGTAAACACATAACTGGATTGGGATTTACGACTAGTCATCTTTATCAAATTGAAAACTAGCATCAGTATACCCCTAAACTCTTAGTTCGTTGTTATTTCCTTCATATATTAAAAACACATCCTTAGTTCCTCTCAAGTATTTGAGAATGTTCTTAACTACTATCCAATATTTCTCTCCAGGGTTCACTTGGAACCTGCTTATGACACTTAAAGCATAAGAAACATCCAGTCTTGTACATAGCATTGCATATATGATAGGTCCTATTGTACAAGCATAAAGACTCCTATTCATGCGATCTCTCTTAGCCTGTGCCTTTGGACACATATCTTTCGAGAGATTAATCCCATGCCTATGTGACAGAGTCCTTTCTTAGACTCTTCCATTTTAAATCTTCTCAAGATATTGTCTATGTATATAAATTAGGTTATGCAAAGCAATCATTTAGATATATCTATATAGATCTTAATCCTAAGAACATATGTTACCTCTCCCAAATCCTTCATGGAGAAGTTAGATGACAACCAGGATTTTACTGATTTGAGCATAAGGATGTCGTTTCCTAATAGTAGTATCTCATCTATATATAAAATTAGAAACACGATTTTACTCCCACTAGTTTTCTTGTATACACATAGCTCATCTTCTATTTTGATAAAATTAAACTTTTTGATTGTCTTATCGAAATGAAGATTTCAGCTCCTAGAGGCTTGATTTAGTCCATATATGGACCTTTGTTGCTTACATACTTTATTTGGCTCATTGGATTTAAAAACTTCAGGTTGTGTCATGTACACATCTTTACTAAGATTCCCATTGAGGAATGCGGTTTTAATATCCAGCTGCCAAATCTCATAGTCATGATATGCTGCTATTGCAAGCATAATTCAAATTGACTTAGACATGGCTACCTGTGAAAAAGTTTCATCAAAGTCAACTCCTTATCTAGCCTTACAAGTCTAAACTTTACCATCCATATTGATCTTTTTCTTGTAAACCCATCTACAACCTATAGGTTTCACCTCTTTAGGTAGATCAACAAAGGTCCAAACCTTACCTTCATACATAGAGTTCATTTCAGATTCCATGGCATTTTGCCATTTCTTTAAGTAAACACTTGACTTTATTTCTGCATAAGTAGTAGGTTCATCTTTCTCAATTAACAATGTATCATTAGTAATCATATCTTTTATGAGAATGAATAACTCTACTCGATCTACGTGTCGAAGCTGACTTGTCTTTAGGAATTGGTGTTTCCCTATTGCCAATTTCTGCCTCATCTCATGAAAGCTTAACTCTTAGCTCATCTAATCTTTTAACTTCTTCTGTGATTTCTTAAACCTTTTCAAGATCTACTTTACTCTCATTGTTTCTTATTAGAGTAAACTCTTTTTCTAATAATACAACATGTCTTGACACAATGACTTTCATGGTGTCAGGATTGTTAAAAAAATAGTTTCCTTTGGATATTCCACAGAAAAGCATTTATCATATTTAGCATCAAGCTTATTTGATTCAGTACGCTTCACATAAGCATCACAACCCCAAATTTTCATATATGACATATTTGGTCTTTTACAAGTCCATAACTCATATGGAGTTTTATTAACCGATTTAGATAGGACACAGTTCAGTGTGTAACCGGCGGTATTGATTGCATATCCCCAAAATGATTTTGGTAAAACTGCATGTCTCATCATTGATCGTACCAAAACTAATAGCGTGCGTTTTCCTCTTTCAGATAGACCATTGTGCTATGATGTATATGGCGAAGTCCATTGCGAGAGAATCACAATCTCTTTTAGATAATCTAAAAACTCAACTTTCAAATATTCTCCTCCTCGATCAGAGACAACTTTGAATTCCTTGAACTTTTCAAGAGCTTCATGCTTAAACTTCATCATGTATACAAAATCATATCTAGAGTGGTTATCGGTAGATGTGATGAAGTAGGCCTCTAGCATTAATAGACATTTGCCTACATATATATGTATGTAGGCAAATCTCTCCTTTACCAGTAAAGGGAGATTTAGTCATCTTGCCTAAGAGGCATGATTGACATCTATCAAATGATTCATAATCACTTGAGTCCAAGTACCATTCCTATGTAACTTGGTGATGGTGATATGTTTTTAATTTATATAACCAAGTTTGCAATGCTAAACGTATGAATTATTATCTGGTATTGAGTTATTAACACGATTATTAATTTTAGGCCTTTTGCATTCTACACTTATTATAGGATGCTCCAAGTCTAGAATGCAAATGCCACTAAACAGATTTCCACAACCACAATTCTTAATATCAATGAGAAAACCATCTATGTCCAAACATGAAATGGAAATAATGTTTTTAGTAATAGCAGGAACATGATAGAAGTCTTTTAATTCTAAAACAAGGCCCGAAGGCAATGATAAATAACATATTCCTATGGCTAAGGCAGCAACTTTTGCTCTATTCCCAACACATAGGTCAGTTTCACCCTTTTGCAGCTGTATACTATTCTTTAGCCCCGGTATATTTGTATAAATATGAGATCCACATCCAATATCTAATACCCAAGAAGCTAAAGAAGTAGTCATATTAACCTCGATAAAATAATTACCTAAAGTAGATGTCTTAGTAATGTAGAAAGGTAAGTCTTGCAATTCCTCCTCCACTGCCCTTTGCTTCCACAATGGTAGCATGTAGCATCGGCTTGAAATTTGTTCTTATCATGTTTAACTGTTTTCCCAGCACCCTTGGCTCTTTTGGAACCTTACTTAAAAGTCTTTGTAGACTTCCTCTTAGTACTCTTTGAGGAGTCTATAGCCAAGACTTGCCTATGTACTTTGTTTACATTGGGCTCAACAGCCTTCACCATATTTAACAGCTCAAGGAGGGTATGCTCAATCTTGTTCATATTTAAGTTCATAATGAACTGTGAATAGTTATCAGGTAGTGACTGAAGTACTAAGTCAAAACTTACTTAGTTCATGGTCTATAGCAACACCTAATTGGCC
>CAVNYN010244693.1:0-17193 GCA_963692815.1 Nyctanthes arbor-tristis | reverse complement strand
AAAAAAAAAAAAAAAAAAAAAAAAAAGGAACAACTATTGTAAGGGAGACTAAACAATCTTTAGTTATCTTCATGTAAAAAAAAAAAAAAAAAAAATTATTGGGGGCAGTAATAAATCTTTAAAAGCAAAATCAGCTATCCTGTGGAGAAAACCCTGAGGTACTGAAAACAACAGCTTGTTAGTATTACAGCAGTCCTACTGCTTTCCGAGTCTTTTGGCCATCAGTATGTAAATGCCTATTCACTTCGTCCTCGTGTTTGTGCAACATCTTTAATATGCATGTATAACATGAATCAACCAAAAGATACTACATACTTAAAAACTATTACTGGTGTTCTAAAATTACTTCATCACAGTGCTCAACACACAAAGGTCTTAACAAGAGTTAACTACCTTCCTGATTCGCTCCTCCTTGACTTGTTTGACACATTTCAGTAAGTTTTCCAAAGTACCTTCCATAAATGAAGAAAAACCCACAATTTAGGAAGGACTGCCATGTAATAAAAGACTAATACGAAAGTAATTAATAGAGCACAAGCTAAAGGCCGTAATCTCACAATGAGACCATGAGAAGCAGAACCATGAGGAATAAAAGATGGAAAATTCTTTCACAGACCTAACGATTTTGTTCTTCAGGTAGTCCAAGTCAAATAATATTTTTAAGAAATTATCATATCCTAAGCACAATCCTAGCCATGCTTTTTTGCCACCTAATGGACATTTTCTCACTTTTTAAAAGCATCAATAAGCAACTGACAAGTTCGTCTATCCAATTGAAATCCACTGACGGAGGAAAAGGACTGACCAACATTATCACTCAAGACAAACTGAAAATAACGAACCAAGAAGGATTAACGAATGGATTTCAAACAAAATACGAATTTTTTTGCATGGTTTCTAGGGGAAGAAGGGATTTTGCCTTCACATCCGATCCTAAAGTTTAAATTAAAAACTTTAAATTAATTTGAGAGCACGTATTGCTTAATTAATTAAGATGTTCGATTTCCAGTAATGGGATTTAGTTCCACGGAAATGTTTATATAATTTTTTTCTCCTTCATGGCAAGTAATAATGATCATTTGTTGTCACATTGTGATCTTGTGAGGATGTTACAAGGGATATCGAGTTTTCCATAGATCCAAAGAAAAAATAAGTTGCAGTCAACATACCAAACTCTGTAATCAATTGCACAGCATGGACATTTCCAATACCTTCAACTCCTGCGCTCAATTACATGAATCAGCTTAATGGGATTTCTGACTTGAGAACAAGTTTACAACTATTAAATGTATCAAATAAGCCAAATACGAGAAAAAGAAAAAGAAAAATGCAGTTGTCCCTGGTAACATATAAAATATTTTACAAGTTGCGTAGGAATAAATTCACTGTTTATTAAATTTTGAATTGAGGTCAACAAAATTCTTTCACAACAAAAATGTGAGAAAAGAATTCATTCAAGATATTATTATGACTTGAAGCAAATGCTAGAATAAAAATATGTTATTCCAAATAACTTGTCCTTTACAAAAGTAGTTAAAAATGACAAAATAACCTGGTATGTTGTCGGCTTTGTCTCCCACAAGTGCCATCACATCAACAAACTGAGAAGGTTCTAGAGTTCCATATTTCTTGGCAAAATCTTCCATGCCAAAGGAGGTCATCCTGAAAGCAATGCTATAAGTTTCAAGACTAAATCAGCTATGAACTAAAACATGCACAAATTGCAATAGAAAGCAGAAAATCAAAACGGAAAAAAAAAATAACCAAAAAAAAATAAAAAATAGAAATTTAGATAATCTTTTTAAGTAATGTTGTTTATCTTCATCTATCACATTCATACAGCTCTTCTCTAACCAAAAAAGGCAAAAATAAGCATCAAGCTGTTTTTCCTTACAAGGGAAAGTGTAAGCGTCATGGTGCATTGAGGATTAAGCTTTAGCACAATCAAAACCAGCCGATCGAAGTCGTTTTATTATTTAATTCAACATTAAAAAGGAGGGAGAGAGAGAGAGAGAAAGAGAGAGAGAGAGAGAGCTTAAATTAAAGAAAAATAAGTTGTAATTGTCATTGCCAGAAGGTTGTATCCTTAGAGCTGAAAAATTAAGTTGTTGAAGTCTAGAAGGGAATGGGGGTTCGTAAAACAACTGGCTTCAAGAAATGAAAGTGTGAAAATTAAAACTAACAACAATTAGTGAAGTGCTTGCCTCACGCACGCCGAGGCATGCACTTTGAAGTTTGAGCCCATTTAGTGAGACGCCTGCCTCAAAAAAAAAGTTCGAAATTTTGAGCCTCAAGGGGCGTAAAGCATATTGACGCGTACAAGACAGGCCTCGAGGTGAGATTTGGCACTGCCTTTCCATACCATGACCAAAATAAACAAATAAACAAGAATTATAATAAATTATGAAATCGATTAGAAAACATGGGGTTTCGTCGCAATATTGTTTGGTATTGCATAAGAGATTCACATATAAGCAAAGCTAAAATATGCCAAATTGTACCAGAGATTTTAAAGATTCCAGATAACCAGGAAAAAACTTTAACTATCCTCTCAGCTCCCACATGTGATGGATCAAATTTTACCAGTCATTTTCAGATAAATTTAGATGAATTAGTTAGTATAATTGGAGTTATGTTTGCAAATGCTAAATGATGCAAGGACACCCTGTAATGCCATGCACTTGCAACTTCAGCTACCGTGTATCAAAGAACATGATGAGTAAAGAATTTTAGATAAGTGCCATCTATATACGAGTTAACAGTGTTTCTTTTTCATTTTTTATTTATTTATTTATTTTTTTTTTTTTAATTCCAGTGATCATAATATGGCACCAAATTCCTTCAAGCATCATCATCAAGTCCATGCTTCAAGACAAGTTGTGTGCTGAAAGTTCAAGCTAAATTTTTTATAATTCAAAGATTCAATGCAATTAGTTATCCCAAGAATAGGAAGAAAAAGGAAAAAAGACAAATGTTAAAACTGAAAACAGATTGCAAGCAATGCATAAATGAAGAAAGAGTTCATGCAAAGAGCATATTATCTCCTATAACAATAATCTCTACACATAAAAATTCAGTAGTTCACATAATTTCAGCAAACAACTTTAGGTGAAATTGGTCAATGGTGATCAAGGAATTTATCATTAGATTTTATAAGCTTTTCATCAACTAACCCAGCGCCAGAAGCCAAAATATCAACCATGCAAAGGTCATTCATCTAGAAAAAGGACTCGAAAAGGAGCTTTTAACGCATTGCATTTTTTTCCGACTTTCTTTGGCACTTGTGATAATTATCACCCAGGGAAGGCATGCTGGCTTTGCATTTAGGGCTTTGGGCATGTGATCAAAATTGTTCTTAACTTGCAATCCCAGAGGCATATACATAAAACACCCATAAGTATGATAACAATATTGGATTAGCCATCTTTATGGAAGATGGAGTTAGGTTTGGAAGGGTGGGAGGAGGATGTATCTGTAGAGTGAAATTTGAAATGTGAACATGTAGATGTACTATGTGCATATAGTTTCAGAGGAATTGTAGTGCATGAACTACAAACAATAAATGAGTTTCAAGAGAACTAGTGAGCAACTGAAAAGATTTTGACATTTCAAATGCTTCTATATAGATTGTGGAGGGGGCTACTAAAAAAACAAATTAACCAATTTCAGAGATGCACCGGAGCACCTTATGCCTACATTTTACTGCTTTAATTAAAGTTGCATTGTAATCATTTGTACCACTGAATCCCATTCTCTCAACAGGCTGACTCAACGTGCCTAATTTAATTTTAGCAAAAATGTAATCTCATACTTTGAATGGACTTACTCAATGCGCCTAATTTAGGGTTAGCAAAAATGTGATCTCTTCGACCAAGATGTATGAGTTTTATTACTCTGGGGTCATACATACATGAAGTTTAAGAGGAAAAAGAAACGAAAGGAAATATCAATGATATCTTAAGAACTATATACACATAATGGTGGCAAATTTCATAACATAAACCATTAAATAAATTGCAATACTAACTCAAGTCCCCGAGGCGCAATCCTTAATAGACGCAAAGAAGGAGAAAGAATCTGGAAAAAATCTTTGTCTGGGGAAACAACTCGCACCTGCACCAATACAGAGCAAACAAGCCTAACGAACCAATATAAAATAACTAAAACGTCATAATCAAATTGCAAGATCTTTTCTGTAGAAATATTTCACTGCACAACAGACCATTTTCTACAGCCATAAGAGAGGCCGTCCTGCCCACATAATAGTTCAGAATGGGATGTTGTATCATATGGGATGAAATCCAAGACCTCCAGTGTGTTTAACCTGACAGACACAATGAGGGAGCGAAAATAGGCTAGCATTTATTTGGTAGGCACCCTAGAACTTCTTCGAGACATCATAAGGTTTATTTGTTACTTCTTCAAAATAATATACGGTAAGGACGATATAACTGTTTTGACTAGTAGGCCAACTAATAGAACCTATGTATTGCAGTGAGGGTTTCGCATGTGTATCAGAAGCTGACACTCCGGCTTTTCAAAGGCATGTTAGTTCTTCATAGCCTCTCAACTTCACCTTACGAGCAGCATGACATCAATTTGTCAAAAAGATGCAGTAGAACAATTTGTATGCCCAGTAACAGATGCAAACTCTCATGTATTTGCCACCATATAAACATAGGAAAGTACTTCCCAAAAATTAAATATTATGTGTCATAAAGCTTGGAGCCAAAATATGTCTGTTGCTGAGATTGTTGTCTATAATTAAAGATTATGATAATACCTTGAACCCTGCATTGACGCTCCTTACGGCCAGGGTACCAATTACATCATCAGCTTCAACACCTGGCACCTACTTTAAAACAGACGGATAAATCCTAGCCCCATGCAGTCACATTAAATTTAAACCAAACATAAATCAAGACCCTGGCACCTACTTTAAAACGGACGGATAAATCCTAGCCCCATGCAGTCACATTAAATTTAAACCAAACATAAATCAAGACTTTCCAACGTTTACCTCAATCACTTTGATGGACATTGCCTTGATGGATGCTTTCAAGTACTGAAGTCCCTGAATGACAGTATCTGGAGTGGGAGGCCGGTTGCTCTTGTATGAAGGGTAAAGGGTATGACGAAAATTTAGACCTACATGAAATTTTAGTAACAGAATGCAATTTAATTACGATGTATGAGTTACCAGAACCATGACTTTCCTCTGTTAATAGAGACATTGAAAACAAAATCATATTCATGTGATTACATGCTGCAGGATAACATATTTGCTAAATATGTGCATAGGACAAATGAATTGACGTGGGAAATGCGATCAAAAGACAGGAGAACAAATGGCGCGCTTGTGTGTGTGTGTGTGTGTGTGTGTGTGTGTGAGAGAGAGAGAGAGAGAGAGTATATTTTATTAAAAAAATAATGTATCAAATCAAGATTATTTAATCTTGCCAGGAAAATCCAGACAAGTAGTACTGTCAAACACTGGTAACGCTCAAAATTTATCTTCAGGGATTATTTACCATCAGAATATTCAGAATGGGGGACTGTGGAGCAGACTTGAGAAAGTAACAAAGATACAGTATCAAGTGGCAAAGTTAATATCTATTAATATTATAATGAAAAGAGAAACCAAATACACTTGAGTATTATTTAGGAGAGAGAGATAAAACTTAAGAAACAAAGATTTGATATAATCTAACTATTTTTCCTAACTATTTTTCCTAATATCTCTGAAAAGTAATGACATAATAACCACAGCACATGACAATTACATGTTCCAACCAGAAACAATTGCTGTCCTCTCGATACTTCATGGGCAAAAATGATATACATACACAGAAAGAACTACAGTAGTAACTGTAGGATGAGATACATTTGCATTTTGGTAAGAGTGATAAGCTATCTGGAATCACCAGAAACAGTATACTGGAGACGGTCAAATTTTATAACCAGATCTGATTCGTAATAGCATCTTATTGCTACATTTCAAGAGATGCAAGTTTGTTTTAATAGTGATTAGTCCACAAGGTTACAACAGTAGGGTCTTATTTTCAGTACCATAATAGCAAATCAATTTCATTGATTTGGCATTTCGAATTTCTAGATCTAAGCTTGTGCGTTACATGTGATTTGATTTCAATTAAGCATCAAATAGTGTAGGTTTAGTATTATTAAATTATCTCTGTGGAGTAAAACCAATGACAATTAAAAATGAAAATTAATGTTTGCATGGACAGGATTGGTCGAATTTAAAATGTAAAAATAATAATAACTTAATTGAATTATTTTAAAGTAGGGATAAAAATTATTTAATTATAATTTGAAAAGAAAAAGAAAATTGAATTAAATAAATTGTAAGGGGCTAAATTTAAGTAAACTAAGTAGTTATAAATATAATTTGGACTCAACATGATGAAGTATTAGAGATTGGATTACTAGTGCAAAATGTAAAAAGTAAAACTAAAACTTTTACCTGTAGCTTTTGAAACTTACAACGAACTACATATTCATATTTATCTCTTTAAAGTTAGCTCCTATTAAACTTCAAGTTGCGACTTTCAACTAGACATCTAAGTTGCATAGTTCTAAATTTAGTTACGATGATATAAGGTTACGTTTTTCTCGTAACTAATGGGTTGAGAGCAAATAAAGAATTGGAGATAGTATTAACTTATGGCCTTGCATAGCCCAAAAGAAAGGGAAAGTGATGGCAATGTTTTCACCCGCATCATTGTGTAGAACATATTAACAGAATGGTTGAAAGGGCTCCTACATATAAAGCATCTGGAAATGCATCAAGGACACTCTTTTTGTTGTGCAAAAAACATGGAAAAGTACAAGGCCAAAACTAAATTTGTGGGGCTTCTGTGACTTCATCTGAATATCAGCTTTCATTTCAGCATAGATTTTGTAAGGCTATAGGAACATAAAGGGATACAAAAACTTAAACAAAACTGACACATGGCAACATCTTGTTTTTCAACACATCACATCACCTTTACATCAATCTCAATTACATGAGCCACTTGTCATTTTTGTCAACCTTTTTGTCTCTATTTTTGTCCATTTAGAATTATTCATTTTGTAATGATATTTTGGCTAATGGAGTTAATTAATTAATGACATGAATCTTGATATGAAAATTACTTGGCACTGATTTCGTTCAAATGGGTATTGACCAGTGTCTGAGAATTATGCTTTGTCACAGGATGTAAGGAGATTTAGTATTGGATTATAATTAGCTTGTTGATTCAATAAGCGGGTGCCTAAGCCCAAAACGGTGTTGGAAGTTGGCGCGGTTACTACATCAAACAAAATAGAGAGAAAGATAAGCATTTTGATGAGAAGCATTTTCATGAGGGTTGACGATATAGGCTTACACAGAGGCTCTCTTGAGCCCTTCTCTTTTTTCATTAGTCAAGAAAGAGCTTACATCACATGCCCAAAATAAGGTCCCTCCGTCCATGTCGGTTGGTATACAGGTTGGATCGCAAGTCAAAACTTTGAATGCCTAATTTGGAATCTAAAGGTTATAGCCTTATATGTTAATTAGGCGTACCACAAGGATGATAAAATAGTGAACAAAGAAGGAGATCGGAAGTTCTCCAAGCAGCATTTGTGGTGGGTAGCTGATCATGTTAATCTTGAATTTGTTGTAATCAAAATGTACTTGCAGCCTGAATTCAGATTTTTTTTTTTTTTGGGTTGTAAAAAATGCTGTAAAAACAGATAAATGTAATACAAATTAGTGTTGAGCTTCCGAGAGGCTCAACTCTCTCAGTTGACACCCTACTTTCTACCCAACCCACAGAAGATCCACTACCACCCATTATTCAGGAGTCTAAAACTTTTATTTTAGAAACTTTTATTACTATTCCCCTCCATTTAACTAACTTATTAACCAAATGGTACAAAGAATTTATACGATGCAAGCAACTGGTACACTACCAGATTGTGTTACCTATCTAGGTTCATCATTAAATGAAGGATGCAGCCCTTGCACTTTAAAATTAGGTCAAATTTCCAAACTTTTCCCGCATTATGGAAAACGAGTGTGCAGTAATGAAATTACTTTTAGAATGAAAGGAAGTGCAGAATTTTATCTCCAAAACCATATGTTCACTCATCCAATCAAAAGACATGAGATCGATTCAATTTCATTCAGAAAACTCGTATTTATCCAGCTTGACATGCATGAACAGATATACGAAATACAGATTTTAAATCTGACCAAGAGCTTCAATAAAAGGAGACCTTTCAGATTACAGTAAACCACCTCAACAAAATGAATGAGTCAGCTTCCAATTAGGATTCACACTGTCTAGGATTTCATGTCAAGTTGATTATATCCAGTCCTAACAACCAAGTGTTTGTCCATCTGGATTAAATAGCATACCTTTTGCAACAAAACTTGGTTTGGATGAAAGAGTGTGACCATATGGAACTCCTGAAAGGAAAAACGTTGTCTTATCAAAATACCCATCTGATTGCAAATATTGGCCAAAATACACTAGAAGCATATATTACTGATCCACCAAATATTACAGGAAATTCAAATCCAATCTCTCGTTGTGTTGAGTTAAAGAGAATAGTCAGTGGCATTCTTTATGCCACAAACTATTTTTTTCTCTTTTTTTTTTTTTTTTTTAGGTGGCTGCTTTCATCTTCCAGATAATTTAGCTCAAATGAATCAGAAAACAAACAAGAAAACTCAATCGTGTGCTTTCCTGAATTTCCAAAAACAATTCAGTCGTCAAAGCACTTGGAGAAATAGATTCTGATCATAGCAAGAAACAAATATTTGAAGAAAATAACAACAGAATAGAACAGATAACGTCATTAGTGTGTCATCTTTCTAGATCTGCAATTTCTATGGGAAGACTTCATTATACCATGAATGAGAATTAAAATATCTATCATTCCAAATGTGGCCCAACAATATGCTGCATCGAAGAAATATTTGCAACCATAATGTGATAGTTGAGCAGGTGAAGCCAGGAAAGTTTATTCAGGACAAAATGTACTACCTTAACAAATAGAAGACGAAAGTGAAACAAGCACAATGCTTCATCAACAATGATGCACTAGCCCAATCCGTTTACACTTTCCTACCCATGGAAAAGTAAATGTGATTGATTGTATTCACATTAGCAAAATTAAAGGAGTTATTTTAGGACTTTCTTTGAACCCAGGTAAAGGGTATGGAGACACACTTGGCTGCCATTAGACCACATTGATCTTGGCATTTTAGCTAGGTCACATGTTGATTAATGCATTGGTTATATGATTGATCTGATTGGCATAATCAAAAGGAAGAGATTTTATGACATGATTAGAGGAGAAATTTTAGGAGGTTGATATGTTTCTTACTTTGTATAAATTTGGAGTTGTACCTAGAATATTCAGTCAATGAAATATACACCGATCTCACTATATTCTTCATGGTTCCAAAGCAGGTGTCCTGCTAATTTGTCTTCTGCGCCTTATTTCATTCCTTTACTGACTGCTTTATGTCGGAATTCTATTCCTTTTTGTACTTAACTGCTTAAAAGAAATTTCGCAACTATACACTCTTATAAATTTTTAGCCGACGGGAGCATCTTTTCAAGCTAATTCAGCTAGTTCAATTTCAGCCTTATTCAGATGGTTTTCAATCAAATCCACTTGTTTCTTTGGCCGACTTATACCATTTCAGTGCTGGTTTCTTCTTTTTCTAGCCATTTTGCAAAGGTTTAGACCTTATATTAACTCTTTTAAGCCTATTACAGATACTTTCAACATAGTTAAATAGTCATTTGTCATCTTATTTATAAATCAACTTTTGACACAATTTTTTTATCATTCTATATATACATCAATATCTTATCCTTTTCTGCATTTGCTTACTCTACTTGCTCTAACTGGCTTCCCAAGTAATTGTCAGGTCATTACTCATGGAGCCACAGATCATATGACTAGCCATTCAAATTTGTTAATGTTTCTTATACTCCATCTTTGAGCAAACAAAAGGGTCAAGATTGCTGTTGCTCACTATAAACTGTTGCCAGGAAAGGGCGTACTCTATTTCAGAATCTCTTTTGTTAGATCAACTCATGTTCCAAAATTATCTTGCAATCTTCTTTCAATTAACAAAATGACTTAAAAGTCTAAATTCAGTTGCTAATGTTTTACTTGATGACTACTTTTAGTTAATTTTTTATCCTGATGACCGGAAATTTCAGGTGATGACTCTGAATTTCAAGAGATGTCCACAGGGAATGTGATTGGGATTAGAAAGGAGACTGATGGACTTTCCTAAACTGAAACTTAAATCTATTTGTTCAAAAAATATGTCCCATGCATACTTCAGCTCTTCATCTACCCCAAATCAAGAGATTGAACTTTAGCACAAAACATTAGGTCATCCAAGCTTTCCATATTTAAAAAGGATGCTTCCTGATTTCAAAGATAAAGACATCCATAATATCCAGTGTGAAGCCTGTGACATATCCAAACACCACCAAGCTCCTTTTCAAGCATAATTGTAGAAAGAATAGCAACCATTTTCATGAGTTCAAATTGATATATAGGGTCCTTCTCGTGTCAATATTATCTCTGGTGCTAGGTGGTTCACTACATTCATCAATAATCATACACGTCAGTTGGGTTTGGGATTATTTATTGAAAGAAAAATCTGATGTAACAACAACTCTACTTATTCAACTAGATCTACTGACCTGATGAAACTAGCTTCTATTTCATATCCTTCCGGATGTTCACCTGCTAACATCAGTAAAGTCAAAATAGCCAAAAAAAAAAAAAAAAAAAAGGAAGCCTAATTGAAAATCTTGATCACATCCGCTATTCGTAAAGTTGAGTTGCATCCAAAAAGAAGGGGGGCTGCCGATATAAAATGATTAAGACCTGATCTCAAGCCAATATTCACTTCGAACCGATAATCCGTGTTGCACTGACATGGGTAAGGGTATAGATCTAAGCGTCGGATTTGTTTTTTAAGAAAATGTACGGTACGGTGACAAGGGGGAAAAGTGGTCCAAATTTTGGACACCACTACTTCGGTATGGCATTAAATTTTTTTGTCCAAATTTTTGACATTTAAAAGTAGAATAATAATTGATTTGCATAGTGTTAACAAAAGAAAAATATAACTCAAAACCAATAAATATTCATTAATGTCAAAATTTCTATTAGTTGCAAAAATGTACTTTACAATGTATGGGATTAAGTAGAATTGTACTTCTGGGTCCATTGCACAGTGTATTCCCCTCGAAACATCCCTGAAAGTTCCTAAACAATTTTCGGGTGAGGCTACTCTTATTGCTACCTACCCTATAAACAGAATAACTTTCGAGGTTCTTGAGATTCAAAAAACCTCTTAACATGCTAAGAGGCATATGCCAATTATTGCGTAGATTTTCAACTCTCTTATCAAAAGGTTGTGGTTGTGTAGCTTTTGTTCACATAATACCATAATCAAGGAAAACTGGATCCTAAAGCTCTTCGGTGTATTCCTCTACTCAAAAATGTTATAAATATTACCATCCTCCAACACAAGAATAAAAAATAAAAAAACACTAATTGTCCACCAATGTTACCTTTAATGAGAGTGCATTTTCTACCAAAACTTCTGTTCAGTGAGTCAGTCAAGATGTTGAAGATTCATTTTGGACTTCTCTTTCTTCTTGTCCTAAGATTGAGTTCTCACATTTCTTAGGCACAACCTATTGTTTCAATTCCCGAGGTCCATACCGATCCTCCAAATACTGTACTAAACAATTCGATCATTTTTAGGAGGAACCTCCTCCATATTCACGATTTCTATGACTCATCAAGTGTGTACAAAAGACAAAGATCAAGAACTGAAGGTTTACTCTTGAAGTAATAAAATAGACCCTCCTCAATAAGACCAATTATAGAAACACATAGACATGGTTTTGAAAATCACCGGGGAGGGGGGGGGACGCCCCAAGGGGCGCCACCCATCAAGGCACACTGCCAAGGAGTCAAGGCGCATCTGAAGGTCTTTTTTTAAGGAGCCGTGTGGCCTCAATTCACAGATCCACACGCGTTGAGGCGTGACCCCCCCTCCCCCTTTTTCTTCTTCTATGGATTCTTTGGGTAGCTCATATATTGGTTCCATTAAATATGAAAAGGCTGTCTCTTAGGGCTCAAATACCTACGTCTACACAAAAAAGCTTCCCAAAAGTAAACTAGAAGCCTTAGCTGCAGTACACATCCTCATCAATGTTCTGCAGGCTGCACCTATCATTCTAGACCTCTTTAATTTGCTTTCAGATGTTAGACTATTTTAGTTTGTCTTCTTTTGTTTTATAATCTGATTTCTGTGGCAAATAAAACTTTTTATTTTGTTTCCAGACTTAGGTTTCAGAAATGAGGTTGTCATTTCTGTTGCAAATCAGAGTTTCAGTCTTCTCTTATTTTGTTTCAGCCCATTGCTTTAGTTTGTTTCTTTTGTTTTCTATCTGATTTTTGCCAGTTTTGATTTATTTTTGTCCTTCTTTATGCTGTTTACTTTGAAAACTTTCTAAACTGTTATAGTATCCTTGGAATTTATTGGGTGCGCTCATGATGAGGCTTACGCCTCATAGCTTACGCCTCGCCTCGCCTCAGTTCCCGTTTATGTTTTTCAAAACATTGCACATAGATAATCTTTTAGTTTCTAAACTTGCAATAAATTTCGATCTTGACATGCCAATTGCTCATAGGAAAGGTGTTCGATATTCCACTTCGCATCCTATTTCCAACTTTGTTTCTTATGATAAACTGTCTCCTTCTTTTAGAGCATTCACCACCAATCTTTGGTCCTGTTAATCTATTCCAGTAAATATACAAGAAGACTAATCATACCAAGGTGGAAAGAGACCATTTATGATGAGATGAGGGCATTGAAAAAGAATGATAAATGGCAGACTGTTGTCTTCCACGAGGATGCAAATGGGTGTTTAAGGTTAAGAATAAAGTTGATGGAATAGAGTTATTCTGTCCCTTGTGGCTAATTTAGGTTGACCCACCTTGAACAACATGATATAACAGATGCATTTCTTCATAGTAATCTTAAGAAGGAAGCGTAGATGGAGTTACCTCGTTGAGTCAAGGATAAGCTTCGTAGAAAGAAAGCATGCAAATTAAAACAGTCCTTATATGAATTAGTCACTCACCGAGAGCTTGTTTTGGGTGATAAGACTATGTTCTTCAGTCAAACTGAAAGTCAAAAGATTGTTATCCTCATGGTCTATGTTAATAATATTATTGTGACCAAGGATGATGTGGATGAAATAAGCACGCTTAAGACATGGTGGCCAAGGTATTTGAGATCAAAATACTAGGAAGTTTGAGATATTTTTTGGGAACTGGAGTAGCAAGAACAAATAAGGGAATATTCATCTCCCAGAGGAAGTATGCTCTAGATCTTCTCAAAAGCATGTTGGGCTGCAAGCCGGCAGACACACCGATCGATCCAAACCACGATTTAAGTCAATTTGCAGTAAACATTGTAAATCAATTTATGCATTCTCCCTGTGAAATTCATATGGAGGCTGTTTTAAGGGTTCTACGCTACTTAAACCATTCTGCTGGGGAAAGCCTACTCTTTTCAAACAATCATCATCTCCAAGTTGAAGCTTATATAGATGTTGACTAGAAGGTTTTGTAAATGATTGAAGGTCTACATCTGGGTATTGCACATTTGTTGGTGGTAACTTAGTTATCTGGATGAGTAAGATGCAAAATTTGGTGTCTAGATCAAGTGCTAAAGCTAAGTTTAGAGTAATAGTTCATTGTATATATGAACAATTGTGGTTAAAGTAACTTTTAAAAGAACTAAGAATTGTTCAAGAAGACAGAATGAAGTTCTATTGTGATAACAGAGGTGCAATCAACATTGTTCATAATCCTGTACAACATGATAGGCCAAAGCATGTTGAAGTTAATAGTTTATCAAGGAAAAGGTGCAAAGTCAACAAATCTATATTCTATTCTTCTAAGCAGCGAGCAATTCGCTAATGTTCTTACCAAAAAGCTGCCAGGACCTACTTTCTTTCCATGTGTTAGCAAGCTCGAAATGACAGACATATTTGAATCAGCTCGAGAAGGAGTGTGGAAAAGTAAATGTAACCGACTGTATTCACATTAGCATAATTATAGGAGTTATTTTAGAACACATTAATTAATGCATTAGTTGTGTAATTGATTTGACTGGCATAATCACAAGGGAGAGATTATAGGGCATGACTAGAGGAGAAATTTTGGGAGGTTGATACAATATTTTAATTTGTATAAATTTGGATTTGTAACTTTCACATTCAATCAATGTATAAAGTTTCAAAAGATTCTTCATTGCCAAATTATTTATGTAAAAAGGTTTGCAGGGGGCAGAAGTACTAGTTAACAACTAGTCTAAAACTTTTAAATTTCAAAGTTAAAAATTACGGGAAAGAGCTAAAGCCACAATCACTTATATGTACAGGAAAGAGCTCGAGAGGGCTCCTCTTTCCAACAAACTACAAATGGATGGTGTAGCAAGTAATTGCCATTTCTCACTAAGTTTTCTTGAAGTTTACTCATTTCTGAAATCTATAACTGATTACATGTATAGCACGATAAAGATTATACAATAGGAAAAGGCAAGTTGTAAAAGAAAAACAAGTAGTGTTGAGAATTGAAAAGATAAAAAAATAAATAAACGATAAAGAGAGAGGGGGGAGGGAGGGAGAAAACAAGTATGAATAAGAAGTATATCTTACCATTGTGGTCAAAAACCACCTGCAGATCAAGCAAAAGATTGCAAGACAAAAGAGAGGGAAAAGAAAATGTTAAGAGTGTGGTCTGTTGATAGTTCTGTTGCATAAAAGATGCTAGACATACGTATGGGGAAGAGAACCAGGGAAAAAAAGGACGAAACTAAGATAATAAGAAGAAAAAAAAACAATGATTTAATGACAAGTTGATTTCAAGAGGAGATATAACTTGCACACTTCCCACACGATATATCTTTAACGAGACGCCAAACCATTCCTCCAAGTGAGTCCTTTAATAAATACTTGGACCATATTTCTTATTTCATCATCATCCAAGTCAATAACTTATGACCTTCAGATATAAATCATATACCTCATAAAACTGGAATTTACGGAGTGCTACCCTATTTTTGACATGTTTTTCTTTTAAAATTACTGATGGTCACTAGTAGCATGCCCTTAGAAAGTTTAGCTCAAAAGTGTGCTGTTCAAGAACTAGTAGGTTACATAGAAACTGTGATCATAATGAAGTCTCCGACTTATACGATGCAGATAGACTCACAAAGAAAAAAAAAAAAACAATTAACAAAAATAGAGGGACTCATACCGCCACATGAGAAGGGATGAACTCCAAGACATCAATTATCTGCAATGAAATATATAAGTTACTTCAATGTCAAAAGCCCAGTAATATTAAATGATACTAGTACACCAATTAGTATTTAAATAGAGAATAACATTAAATTTTTGAAAGGACAAAGCTAGATTTAAGGATACAAAATCCCAAATTTGACATAAGAGTTTCAATACTGTTGGATCCACACTGATTAAAAAATGAATAATCCCCCTCCCCCAAAAATGTTTTGTGCATCATAATTGAGAGGACAAGAATTTCTAGCAAATGAAAAATGGATAACTTAGTAGTCTCTAGGGCTGGGCAAAATAACCATAGCCAACCGAACCAAACCAAAACCGAACGGTTTGGTCCGTTTTGGTTCGGTTTTTTAAGTTTCCAAACAGTTATGGCTATTAAATGAATAACCATTTGGTTATGGTTTGGTTATGGTTCTAAATGATTTGATTTCGAATTTATTAATTTAATTCTTGATCTAAATTCCTAAAATTAAAAGAATAAAGTTACCAAAAAATCTCAATTTCTATTAAAATCATCTAGCTTAAACCATAGAGTATGGTTGCTGCTCTTCGAAGATACATATTTTTTTATTTTTACATTTAATCGATAACCTCGTTGAACTATATTTTACAATATTCTATATAACCATAACCGAACTAAACCAAACAAAACCGAATGGTTTGGTTTTGGTTTTATTTTAATATTACAAAATAACCAAATGGTTATTTTCTCAAAAAACCATCGGTTTTCGGTTTGGTTTGGTTTTCTTACGCCCAAGCCTAGTAGTCTCAAACATTTTGCATGCATCTGATGCATTAATTTTGCATGTCTTACCATGATGCATCAATTCAGTAGGTACAACTCATTCCATGGTTTCATTCATGCCTATGATGGGAACATTTTACGATCACATTTGATCAATATCTACCAACAATTATCTATTACATCTTTCTTAAATTATTTAGCAGAACATTATTCAGCCAGGGAAATATCCCTCTCTTCACTCTTCAATATAATGATACTACTTCACATAATCTTTTGTAGAAAAATAACAGTTTGCATGAGCATACCAATATATATATGGCATAATACATAGGAGTTGAAAGGTCCTAATGAGCACTAGGAAAAACCCATGCAATCAGCTGCAATCCATGATATCAGCATAAAAAAGTAAATGAGCAAGGACAATGACATGAACTTATAAGAACTTACAAGAGACAGGGCTGTAAAAATGGTTAAGACCCAGTCACCATTTCCATCAGCATCTGAGAGGTGGCCATGGTGCAATTTAGCTATTCAGGAAACCATAAAATCAGTCAATCCTTGAGAGATCTAAATTTCCAACGACCGCTATATCATCAAGAGACGAGAACAGGCTAATGGAATTAAAAGTCAATTATCATCCACCCCCTAAATATTTTCTTTGATAGGAAAGTAATATTTTGTAGAACAGGCACTCTCATAATACAATTTTTTGGATCCATGTAAAAATAAATTGCACGAGATATAATACTTCATATAGTTAGTTATCATGGAATAGAATATTATAGAGGTCTATAGTTCCTAAAGAGTTATGATATTAATAATTATTCAGCCTCCCTAATTTTATACCAACATTAAATTGCTTCCATGGGTATAAATAATAGATTTTCCACAAATACGAAGCGGAACTACATCCAAACACAAAAACTGAAGAATTTTCTCCCCTTCTAAAGTGAAAGAGTTAATCCTTCGTCCTTATATAGTCCTTACAACCGTGACTCCGTAACATTTCTGGATGTGAAATGTTAC
>CAVNYN010244668.1:5224-56153 GCA_963692815.1 Nyctanthes arbor-tristis | reverse complement strand
CAAAATTAGGTTGTAAGTCAAATGTGTTCAGTTAGTATCATCAAGGCTTCATAGGTATTGGACTCGAAGATGTACATGTGGTGGTGCTGGTGCTGGTCACACTCTGCTGCAAATCAGCCAAGGAGAAGGATCGCCACGCCGGGAAATTCTTGCGGGGAGATGACGTAGACGAGGATGATCCCGAAGAGCTAGATTCGGTGACGTTCTTGTCATTATCGGAGCTGTTCATGACAACTGCCAAGGCCAATGTGGTTCGACTCGGGTTGGTTACTCTCTTTGAAATCCCAACCCCATTACTCCTGAGAAGGGAGGTTCTGTTCCTGACATCCAGATAGTAATACTGCTGGCAAGGAGGTTTCTTCGTTTCCTCGTGTACGCGTTCTCAGGTTTCGAGAGGTCCTTCATCATCGATGAAGCCGCGTCTGCCAAACTTGCAAAGGACTTGGATTTTCCATTGTAGAATCTCGAAATACCCCTCCTGTAAAACAGATTTTAGCAGCAGAAAACGAGATTTTAACTTCTTTTTCTCAGTCAATTATCCAATACTCTGTCCAAAGTCTAAATATACCTTTCTCACTCGGATGATGATTTTTAGGTGAAAACTGATACCAGTGTAAAATAGTTGCAAGAACAAATGGAGCTTTATTCTTTAATCAAATTAGAGTCCTTTTTTTTTTTTTTTTTTTCCTTTTTCCAATCCCATGTACAACATCGTTACATTTAAAACACTTTAAAAGTAAGGTCTGGCGGTCCAAAATTTTTCTTTTTCCTATGGTATTCAAAAGAATCCAATGTAAGGATAAGTGAATAATCAGCTTTACCAACTAAAATAGGAGTAATCCATTTCTCTCCAAACTCCAATTACATTATATACAGCCCAGAATTGGAAACTGGACAAGGTTTCAGGAACTTAAAGATCAAAGTATCAAAAATCCAAAGAAGAGATAAATAAAATCAAACAAAAATGAAAGTACCAACCTTATTGGCAGGACTTCCTCCAAGGAATCCATGGCATCCAAGGGCCCTTTGAATTGACTCTGAACCTCTTCATTTTCATCAAAATTATCAGATGATTTTTCAGAAACATCACTGTTTTTCCCTATTGATGATGATTCTGAAGCAGAATTGAGAGACTCCATTCTCTTTTCTTCCACCTTGTCACTTCTCTCAACATCCTTAAAACCCACCTTTTTCCCCACCGGAAACCGAAGATCGCCGCCGTAAACCACCGGCGACTCCACAGATAATATCCCATGCATGCACCCACCCCCCTCCACTCCATCCTTGTTCATGACCCTTGTGCGCATTTTTCAAGAAAATTATAATCGCCCAGATCAAAAAATCTGAGAAATATTCAACCAACCCCGATGAAGAAGATGCGATCTACGAGGAAAAAAGAAAGAAGCTCACAAATCCACAATCAACCAAAAACAGAGGAACATGGGGAGAGTGATCATCAAAATGGGAATTCAAGAAATTAGTGAAGGGTGAAGAAGAAAATGAGATCTACAACTAGAAGAAAACACGGTTTATTGGGTCATTCTAAAGAAAAATAAAAAGAAAGAAATGGTATATAGTAGTGATTATCTTGGATTATAACGACAAATGAATGAAAAGTTGACAAAAGATTGAATTGAATATTCTTCGTGGATGCTCTATAAAATGATAAATTGGATAAAGAGGTTAGGTCTTATCCTCAAATTCTCATCCACTGGTTCATATATTTATTTATTATTATTGGATAAATAGAAGATTAAATATAATTTATTTTAGATGTACCATTTCTTCAATAAATTATATAATAAAAAATCTAAATAGACAAAAAGAGATAAAAAAAATTATAAGATTGACAAGTAGTTATATGATAAGTATTGATAGCAAAGTGATATAATATGTTAAAAAATATGATTATGCTATGTATCAGTTTTCTTAAATTTTTTATATGTGATTTTGTTCATATAACACAACTCATATATATATAATTAATTAATGCAGTTGGATAAGAAGATTAATTTTTTGATTTTATTTTTTATATTAATCATCATATGATTATCCCGCGTATTATTTGGTCAACATATGGGTTTTGATCGAGTTCAACCAAACCTACCCATTTTCTAATATTTGATTTGATTAGTAGTTTGTCGGCCCTTCTAACAAGTTGTTTAATATGAATGGTCGTATGTAAAAGAAAACTAAGTTTTCTAGAATGTTAATCCGTGATAGGCGTATACTTTTTTAACAAAAAAGGTATTTGTAAGTTGGATTCATAGCTTATATTGAAAATATATTTCATTAATAATTTTATAGTGTGTCGATGTTAAGTAATAAGTTTATTAAACATGTTGATTACATGAAGATAATATTATTTTTCTCGTATTGATTAGACCCAGAGGAGAATAATATTTTTTTCCCATAATTAAATATTTAAAACTTTTTGCATAAATGCATCCCAAGGGGGGGGGGCGTGATCAATCACTATTAATTAATATATACATTAATACATACATTAAAATAAAATGAGTTTCTTCATTGCTTAGAGACCAAGTTAAATGATGTGACAAACCAATCAATTAACAACAAATTACGAAACAGTCTTGATCTTGCGTCGAATTCATCTGTACCATACATGCTGAACATATAGAGTAAATAAATAAATGTAATTATAAGAGAAAAAAAAAGAAGGTTACGTTATAGATGAACTGTCAATTTCACGTAGAGTTAAGTAAATGTTAGAGATAGGGAGTGATGATGCTACCTCAATCACAACCTGCCTGTTCATTGTAGGGAGACAATGTTTTGATGGACCAGTGGATAAGATGAGTTAGACAGAATCAATGAATCCATGTTTGGCTAATCTTAGACAATTAACTTTGTTATAATTAAGTTACTTAAAATTAAAAACCATTACTCCCTATATCTCACAAAAAATAGTCTAATAGTTATTTTCACACAAATTAAGAAATAATATTTAATATCGTGGTTATTTGAATATATTTATTCAAATTAAATTACCATGAGAAATTATAATGAATTGAAATGAGTTATATAGATTTAATAAAAATTTAAAATTTATGGTTATAAATGAGCAGTTATCAAATCAGTTGTCAAATCAATAATAGATGGGATTATAATGTGTTTGAATAAAGATAATCAAAGCCCTTCGTTGAAACATTAAATCTTTACTTTATTTTTTTAAATATATCCTTATATCTCATTAATTGCTTGAAATACTTTCAATATATAAGTAGATAAATAATAATATAATAATTAATTACGGGCATATATAGAAATGAAAAATTAAAAATATTTTTAATATAATAAGTGAATTATTTTTTTAGATTGATAAAAATAAAATAGTACACTATCTTTTTAAAATATAAATAGTAGTTAATTTTAATAAGTAAAAATTTTCAAAGTTGGACAGACATGAAGATGTGGGGATAGCTTTTTATTTGGTTGAAATCTCATCCAGAAGCCGTCAAAATTTAATCCATTAGTAAATGATGCGGTTGGAAATTAGCTGTTTGTAGGTAATATATTGGAGTAAAATCTCAAAAGGAGGTACAACAATAATCCACAAAAGTCTTAAAGTCCTAAAGTTTTCATTTTCTTCGATGGCCCCCACGCATTGCCCAAGGATAAGATCATAAAATCTATTGTACTCATTTCTCTCTCCTCTATAATTCAAAATAAAAATCCGACTCGACTCGACCCGACCCGACTCGACTCAGTTAGAAGTGGAACATCCGTGTGTCCTGTCTAAGAGCAATCCTCGCAGCTTTGGTAGGAGTGGGGCAAAAGGAGACAAGAAAGCGAATGGATCAAAATCAGCTAAACAGCACATGGTTTTTTTTCTTGATCTTAATCCATATCAATTGAAAGCTTGTGCCAAAATTATTTATATTTTGTTCAACAAATAATTTGGATAACAATATCATTGTCCCTTCTTAATAATATATGGCACCGTTAGTAGATTCAATCACGGACCACTGAGAAAGAGTAAACCAACAGTAAGGTTTTCATAATATTGTGGATATATATATATATATATGAGTTCCTTTTCAAAACTTCCTAAAAGTTTTATAACAAAATCTCTCAGCCCTTATACAAGCCACGCGTAGCATTCATAGAGACACTTGTTGTGCATCTAAACACGCTACATGGAATAAGAGATTTTATCCTGGAGGTTTTTGAAAATTTTCCATATATCTATATATAGTTCAAATTTCTGGATGTTAAGACAAATAGAGAAGAAAATGCTATATTTCATCAATAAAGAGACCATGTAATAATAATAAGATTTAATAGAGAAATGAACCAGTTATACATTATTGGCCTGTGCAATTGCATTTATTTTTTTTGAAAAATGAATGCAAAATTCATAAAAAAAATTTAAAAGATGCCTAAAATTTGGCCCATTTTTAAAATTTAGACTAGACAAAAATGTCTCTTTTTGACCTTTTTTTTTATTTTTACCTTTGATATATTATTTAATTTATAATAATTTCTACCATCACTTTTCCCGCCCCATCAAGCCCTGACCACCACTATCTGCCCACTACCTCTGGGCCACCATCCCCAATCCCCCTTTCTCCCTCATTTAAGATTACTTGTACTGCAGATCAGATCTACAACACTAGATGGGTGCTGCATTGTAGTACCCATAAGAAATCCCATGGGTAGTGCTGCGGCGGCAAGGTTGAGCACATGGTTCGGGGTTAGGGCTTGGTGTTAGATTAGAATTGTAAATTTGATGAAGGAAAAGAGTATAAATAACAGTTTACCACTAAAAATGACCACTTTTGTCAAAATTATAATAAGTGACCATTTTTGTCCTTTGACATATTATATTTGGCCATTTTTAAAAATTCTCCTTATTATTATTATTATTATTATTACTACTACTACTAATAAAATTCATACTCGTGCGTTGCACGGAAATAGCAACAACAACAAGAAGAAATTTTAACAGTATCATATACAAATTGAAGTAGTTAATCTCCATCAAACATATATTAAAAATAAAACAATGTAAAAAAGTATAAATTAACAATAATTTAAATGATAAATGGCCCAATTTAATATTCTTTGAAAGTATAGAACTTCATGCAATACAAAATATTACCATCAGTTCTTTCTCCATTAATTCCGAACACTATGTCATCATAATAGTTGTTGTAAAATACAAATTATTTGTAACAATAACAAAGTTTACAAAGTCATGCTCATAAAGAATATATATCAAAATTAAATATATTAATTGGATTAATAGACCAATACGAAACAACTAATAGACCGCCCATTCAATCTGATAATGATATCATTTTCAAAAATAATAAAAGATAAATTTGAAGTCATCCTACTCGATTGTAATATACACAAAAAAATGCCTTTATTAATGTAATATATTATTAGTCTCTGATTGTTCACAAAAGTTGCACAAACTTTCATTTTCAAATTATCTTGTAAGTTTGAAAATGCTTAAAAAATATAACAACGGAAGTAGCTATATGAGGGGTGAGTTCTATACATTGGTATCTAAGAAAACATCTATTTTGTCTCATTAGCATTTTAGTTCTCATGATTGATTATCAATTCTCTATTAATTGAAGCTAGTAATGTAATTAGATCCTCTCGTAGTCAACTGCAACCATACTTTCACATGCAGTTGTACTCTTCATTGCAAAACTTCATTGAACTCCTTCCCAAAGTCCTTATCCATGCTTTTGGTCCCTACCTAAATCAAGATTGATATATTATGAATTATACAGATCCAAATCACATAACATTTTCAAAATTAATGAAATAATGAGAATTTAAGTGTTAACTAGATGACTCAAAATCTCATAATATTCAAAAAAGTATTCTAGAAAAATTACAATATCTATCACATAGTCTTGTTAATTACTAAAGACAAAAATCGTTCACTAAGTGAAATTGGTTACGATTTTTTTTTTCATTTTCTTGTAAGTTCCTGTGAGGTTTTATAATTTATCTTTCCAAGGAGACGTAAGTGTTATATTATATGGATAAAGTTAAAAACAAAAAAAGTTTGTCTCAATTTATTATTAGTAGGGACAATTGGAGAAATAGGCTAGTTTTGGGAATAGTTATGGAAAATGGCAAAATGCTTAAGACTTTGGAAAAATGGCAAGTTTGTACACATACACCCTTCATGTAAAAATGGCAAAAATGATTGGATGGTTATGCTTTTGTGTAGTACACCATGTCAATGGCCCAAATTGAAAGATGTGAAATAAGTAAATTAAAAGACACAATGGGCATTTTTTTTACATGGAGGATATTCATGGTTGGAGGGAAATAAAAGAAGCTAGCAAATCATTAAATTCATTGTAGAATACCAATGTGATGTCTTTAAGCCTAAAGTGGTAAAGTAACCCCTTACCGTAATTGTAGAAAACTACGTTTAGATTATACAAAAATGTAGAATTTAATTAAATATAGAGTTTTTTTCAGCAACTGATGAGATGATGTTTAAAATTAAAGTGACAAAATAACTCTAAACTGTATAATACTACATTGAGGTTATATCGAATTGTAGAATTTATTTAAATGTAGAATTTTTCCAACAACCGATGAAATCTATTTAACTTTAAATGGTTAAAATAACTTGTAATTGTACAATTCTACATTTATGTTATGACAAATTGTAGAATGTACATAAATGTAAATTTTTTTAAGCAACTCAAGCAATGTGATTAAGTTTAAACTAACCCGTAATTGTAGAATAATAGAGTTAGATTATACCGAATTGTAGAATTTAGTTAAATGTAGAATTTTTCCAACCGATGACGTGTTTAAGCTTAAAGGGTTAAAGTAAATCGTTATCGTTATTCTACATTTATGTTACGATAAATTGTAGAATTTACTTAAATGTAAAATTTTTCCAGTGATCCAAGTGAGCCATTAACCTTAAAGTAACTCATAATTATAGAATATTAGATTTAGGTTTTACCGAATTGTACATGTATGTAGAATTTTTCCAACAACTGACGAAATGTGTTTTAGCTTAAAGTAACTTGTAATTGTATAATTCTACATTTAAGTTATATAGAATTGTAGAATTTACTTAAATGTAGAATTTTTACAGTAACCCATGTGATGTCTTTAAACTTAACTAGATTTTACCTATGCGTTGCACGGAAAGATACCAAATTAAATTATATCTAATATTAGCATAAAATGTTAAGTAATGTATGATTAGCCACATCGGTGTAATATTTTGATTATCTTGTTGTCCACTAATAGTTATTATGTGCTTACTCAATATGGAATATAATGAAATGTTATTAAGTGACCTTAATATGAGTTGAAAAAAACCAACAAAAATTCGATACATGCGGGTACTTGATCCTATTAAAACGAAGAATACTAGACTAAAAGAGTAATTAGGTCAGGGATGAAATAAAAAAAAATCAACCCTACTTAACAATAGGTTGGGGAATTAAGGTTATGATAATTTTTACTCTTACACAGCCTGTTTAACTGTTTTTTGATAAAAATAAAAATATTTACTAAAAATTTGAAAAGTAAAAAGATGATAAAACTTATTAAGAAAGTTTAGTAATATCAATTACAATTTTAAAGTTCATAATACTATTTATTAAACAAAAATTGAAAATAAAAATATATAAATATATTTAAATTGGCCAATAAATGAGTAATATGAATTATCCGTACAAACCCGTCCTCGATCCGTCCCCACTTTTAGTGGAGATGAGAAAAAAATTTTGATGGGTAGGATAACGTGGGTAGCATACCTAATCCCGACCCTGATCCGTTGTTATTCTTACACATCAAGAAATTAAACATTTCATTTTTCTTCTTGACTATACCGTAACTGAAATTTTGTAAAATATTAAACGTTAATTAAATCACATTTATTATATATGAAAGAAGTAACGTAATAACAACTCGATTAAAAACATATAAAAAGTTATTAAAAATTAATGTATTAACTAAAAAAGAAATACTCTAATATAAATTACGAAATATTTCATAGATAAGTTATATATTAAAAATTTTGAATTAAAAAAATCAAAAAACTTTGAATTTAAATTATTCCAGCAAAATATTTAAGAAGATAAGATACATCGGTATAGAAATCTCAAATTGGTGAGATCCTAGCCGTCAATTAGCAAATATAATAAAATTAGAAAGGATTTGTAAAATCTCTACAAAAGATTCTTGAAGATAATAATAGTTAAAGATCATAATCTCTAATTAATTAAAAAAGAAAATATTAATCTACAATTTACTGCAGAATTTACCAACATATAAGAAAAAGTCTAAAATGACCTAATTCAAGACAGTTTTGGCGGGAAAAATGTAGTAAAAGGTACCATAAACTTCTTTTCTTTCATATATATATGTGATAACACTAATTGTAGAATACTACATTTATGTTATATAGAACTAGTATATGTACTCGTGCGATGCACCGGTAAACAACACGCAAAGGTCTTGCTGGCAAGAAATAAAAATACTAATAACCATCATATGTACATTTCAATGCAAATTGTGAAGGTGTACCAACGTAGTGATCGGGTAGAGTGAGAGTATCCAAAATTATACTTGTCAAAATAGTCCAAATCACTTAGACTATAATAAGAATTACTTAACAACACAATACAACTAATCAATTTACAATGCACAACTGCATGAAATCCTCTGTTTTCATCCATCAATTTGTGACCGCAATTTTGTTTGTACTTCATAACATGAGTTGATATGGTCACACCTCATAGAAGTAAAGGTGCAAATAAAACAATTATAAGATATGAGATGCTATAAATGTGTTTCTCTATAATGCACAAAAAAGACCATTGCCAACTATGAATCTATCTATTACGGCAGTAACAACATTTTTGCATTTGACAACATCTAACAGACAATCAACATATTCAGAAAAGTAGACAAAATTTATATAGCATAATTACACTCAATGTAAGTACCGACGTTACATAAGATTATTAAACACATCAACTATAAAATTAGTTAGAATAAAAAATAATTAAAATTAAAAAATGACGACTTCAATCAAAGATATAACAGATTGTTAAATATCAAATTTGATTGATTATCATAATATTATACATATCAAAATCAATAAAAAATGAAAACACACCATGTGAGTTTATAATCACAAAACAAAACAGATAATAAACCTAAAATAGTAAGATAATTATCAAGCTAGATCAACAACAAAATAAAACCGAAAAGCTAAAAAAGAAAAGAAAAGAATCTTGTTAGAAACAAACTTCACACTTGTCTTTATGCTGAAACTATATAGCAATTGAAAGAAATCCAACCAACAGTGCTTAGCCTAAGGGCTGCACCAATTGTTCTATATCGAGCCGCTGTTCTATAGGAATTGCATGATATAATTTGGTCAATTAATCTTCTTTCATAAAATGTCTAGAAAAAAATTTGCTAGTATAAGAAAATTAATAGAGTGTGAGTCAAATTGACATATCAACCACTAAACCGTTAAGATCAATCAAAGAAATGTGAATGTTAAGTTATTATCAAATGACTGACAAATCACATAATTGGGAAAAAAGAACATTTATCAGCTGCTCTCATATGTCTCCTATCCTCCACTCTATTGATGTGTCAATCAAAAAATAACGTGAATTTTTTAATTCAATCTATAAATATTTCAACAGAGAAACTATTAATCTACAACCACATGCATGATAATATAATATAAATTACAAAATGGTAATTTAATAGATTACATCTTTTAAAGTTCCAAAAAAAAAAAAATCTTAAGTGAAGAGACAAACATAAAATTTCATAGATGATAACAAAATTAACTTAATATATAACATAGTCACTTGCACGTAGTCATACTTCCGCCATCACACAGAAAGTCTTCATTCATGTAGTAGTCATCCAATTTTAGATCAACATATCATAATTGGTAATAAATTTATTAGAAAACATATATATCACGAGGGGTGCTTTAGATGAGAAAAAGGAATGATAATTTCTTAATTAATGTTTGATTTGAGTCAAAAGATTGCTATTAAATTAATTGAAATTGATGCACGGGAAGAACAATATTCTAGAATATAACTATATGTTAAACAATGAATACGCAACATTTGTACATCTGTTGCCCATGTTCACTAATCATTTCTACTTAAAAATAAAATATTGTCAAACCGATCACGTTCACATATTTGAAGTGACCCGCTTGGACTACGAATATCTCAACGACTCATTATTACAAAATATATTTCTACTGGAAAATTTTTTTTGAACATTTACAATTTAAACATAAATATACATCAATTGCTTCAATAGATCACATCCTTTTCTTATTTAGCCAGGTACCTGAAAAATGAATGTTAGTGATCAAATGGGTGGTTTGATATCCTATTTTTTTTAAACACTTGTATGATGCACGAAAATAAAATATTGATCACATATATTGCCCTTAGTACAGTAAAACACCGCAAAAGATGAGGAACATATAATAATATTTTTTTTAATTTTGAAAAAATTTGTTAAATAAAAAATTTACCTTTAAAATTTTTCTGTGCAATATAAGGTAACTACATATCAACGTAAGAAATTAGTGGAAATCGTGGGTTGAGGAAGGTAGATTTGTTTACACTAAAACTGAGATTTGTTTTTTCCAATACCATATTATTATTAACATAATAAATTTCAGAATAATAATATATTATTATTATTATTCTGAAATTTATTATGTTAATAATAATATGGTATTGGAAGAAAAAATCTCAATTTTTGCGTGAATACATATGCTAATAAGGGGTTGAAGAAGACATATGTGTTCAAGCAAAAATTGAGGTTTTTTTCTTTCAATACTATATTATTATTAACAAAAAAAAATTTCACAATAAGGGAATATATGATAGAGAAAAACTAAAATAAGCAATTTCCTTAGTAAGTATGAAATTTAGTTAAGTATCCATATGGACTCAATTTAAAGCTAATAAAGGATAAAAACGCGTTTCTATTTTGGCTAAGTATGAAATAGGATAAAATTGGCTGAAATGACCAAAATGGATACATATGACGTCATGCTAGTGTAGGTTAAAAATGCGCGGAAAATAGAAGGCTTCATTACTCTTGATTTAGGATATAATAATAATAGATAGATATGGGAAGAAAGGCATAAAAAACATGGTCCCTAGAAAAACAACAATATGAGGTTACAAATCTTTTGTGATAATTGGAGATTATGAATTTTGTAAACATGGAGAAAATTGGGAGCATGATTTTTTTAAAATTTAGAAGGTAGTAAACATGGATAAACTTGGGAAAATGGGCAAAGGCTGAAGTCACATTTGTCTTATATAGGAAAACTGAAAATTAAGAACAATGTCAAAAGCCGCACAAGGTAAAACGCGATTGTAAAGACGAGCAGAGAGAAAAAAACTATTAAATGACATCCGAAATGCTCTAAAAATTAAAGTTATGAATCGTAAAAGGAAAGTATCGATAAAAAGGAAAGATTCTAGAAATTGGTTAAAAATAACAAAATAAAAATAACTAAAACAAAATAAAGTTAGAAAAAAAAAAAGAAAAGTCTGGGCAGGAAAACTTCTTTTGATTTAGAGTAATATAGATATTAAATGACATCAAGAATGCTCTGAAAATTAAATTTAGGAATCGTAAAAGGAAAGTGTCGATGAAAAGGGAAGATTCTAGAAGCTGCTTAAAAATAACAAAATGAAAATAACTAAAATAAAATAAAGTTAAAAAAAAAGAAAGAAAAGTTTGGGAGGGAAAACTTCTTTTGATTTAGAGTAATATAGATTGTAGAATTTATGTAAAAGTAGAATTTTCCCAACAACCGATCCAATATTTTTATAGCATGCAATCCTAGACGCATCACATAAAAGAGGAATAATAAGCTTGAAATGAAGATAACTGTAGAATTACACATAGTGGAATTCTTCTAGTAATGAGTGCAACAAATTTAACCCGCCATATTGATCTCGTGCTATCATTAGCATTTGCATAGTTTACATAACATATTCAGATGTGTATAGCATCCCACAGCAAAATGTACAAACACAAAAGTCTGGACAAAAGAAACCATAACGAAGGGGTTAGCATTAAGACAAAGATGTGGGAACATGCTATTGCTACAATAAGTTAACATAATCTTCCACTTGGCTCTCCTCCGAGCATGCTCTGCTATGTAAAGAGTTCGCTTATATGAACTTTTAGCTGCCTTTCACTTCGGCCGGCATGCAATACTTGTAGTATCACGAATTACTGTTTTGTAGTAGACCTTGTAGCCCTTTTCAGATCGAAAATTCTAAGGAACCAGGTGCCTGGTTCCTTATGGAGCCAGACACCCAATGAGGTGTTTACACATCACTAATAGAAGAACTCCTTCTCAGATTGTTAGCCGCATGAGCGTCATCAAGCTATATCAGGTAACTCTACTGGTATGCCACCATCATCATCGCAGTCACTTATCCTTTATGTAAATGATTTGGCTCCATCACCGCCCCTATCATCATTTCCGGATTGATTTCTGTACCAATATTAAAACCAGAATTGTTACTATTTCATTTGAATATTAAATGCTGACATATTCTCTTGGCCAATGCTCAGGGACAAAAGGAGTGTCAACGTCTACTCGGCTAATCAACCGCTAATGGATGAAAAGAATTTGTAAATGCAGAACAAATATTCATTCTTTCCCCATTCTTTTTCATTTAATTTAAAAATCTAATTTTATCTTAACCACAAAAGTACGATTTTTTTGTTTCTAAGCTTGATTTAACATAGAGTATATATATATATATATATAATAAAATCAAATAAAACAATTTCACTCATCTAAGTATATCAATATCAAATAGTTCAAGCAAACCCCAAATTAGTAGCATAAAATAAAGTAATTATGCGACTAACAAATATAAATTCTTGATCCCCAAACCTAAAAAATATTATATTACATGATATTATATTACATAAAAAATAAGGTAAATAGGGAAGAAGAAGGGCGAAGAGTGATCATAATCACCTTGTTGTGCTTGTCCTTTGAAAAATTATTTTCTAGATCATCTTCTTACATATGCAAGTAAAGAAGCGAAGTGAACCTAAATAATATATCATATTAGCATAATTACATGGTAATGTAGAAGCCCAAGTGAACAGCAAGAACAAAGTTGTTAACTGAAATTAATCGATCCAAGTAGGGTAAAAGAGGATTTACACCTAAATTGAAAGAGAGAAACAAATGGCTCAAGAATTGTGGAATCACAAGCAAAATAAAATACAGAGAGTAAAATATAGTGATACAAATAAACATAAAATATACATAGAGATCATATATAGAATATAAGGTCAACTATACAAAGATCTCTTTACAAAAAGAGAGTAACATAAAGTTATTATGTAACTCCTATAATTTTCCCATTTGTTTTGCTTAGCTTTTCTACTTCTACCTAGAGTCTAAAAATTTTGAAGTTGAATCATATGTTGGCCTATACAAAAGCACTTTAAGTTTCTGTGTTTCTTTGGATGCTGGTGCAAAACAAATAGATTTTTTGTCCAATTGCCACTATAATTGGGACAATAAAGAAGCTTTCTTTAGACCCCAGATGCATTATTTTGCCTATGATTTTTTATTGACTCTTGGAATTGATGGTTGTTTGATGAAGACTAATATACTATGATCCTCAAATTGAGATTTTCAAAGTGTTAAAAGGCTTCAAACTTAATTCTATTTAACCGCAAAATTGAGATGGAAAATAATGGGTCTACATGGATAGCAACAAATTAAATATATCTGTGGGCAATTACATAATCTTTTCCCAAAAAGAACCATGTTCAAAACCCAAATTTTCAAAATAATAATAATAAAGTTAATGAATTTATCTTTGCCTCTACTCAAGAAAATAGCTTCAGAACAACCTAATTCACTGTTAAAAACCCAAAGCATGAAATAACCAAACCTAGTAACTAAAAGCAACTACAACAAATTGAATTTCACAGATAGCATTCAGAATCAGTTAAAATCAAGAACATTTCTTCTAACATTTCCAAACTTTCTACACACCAATTTCTATATGTATAAATATATATTTGTATGTAACTCTCCATGAGATGAAAACCATATGTCTTATTCTTCTTCAATAAATCACGTTATTAAAGAAAATAAAGATGCATAACACACGGCTGAAACACATGACCCCTATCCCTAAAAGGCACACGACCAATTTTGTCAGCATTATAAAGACAAGTAGGGGTTGTACTGGTGCAGATTCATTGTACAACATTTTGATTTATTTTCTTCTAGATTCACTGTATAACTCACTTAATAATGAGCTAAACATAAGTTTCTTCATTATTTCATAATTTCAGTTATCCATGAACAAAACATCAAATCGTTCAACATGAGAATTCAAATCATTCCATTTCTACACCTCCTTTTTGACTATAAAAATGCTCTTTTCATGAGCTAATTTTCTCTAATTAATACTCCATTTTGCATTATAATAGTCCATAGATTTACTGATTTTTTCCTATATGTTAAACATTAATTGCCAAGCCATCTAAATTTCAAACTATTATGCTTCCTTGTGGGAGTAACTTGTGTTGCACACGACGTTTTCTCACAGAAGAAGGTTCTCATGGTTGAGAGTGATCTGTTTTAGTTTGCATGTTCCAGATGGATTTTGTGCTCAATCTAATAACTACTCAAAAGTTATAGCCACAACCCTACTCTACCATTAGCGTAGTACCAATTCCATATCCCAAAACCCGTTTTATTTGAATATAATCCTGATCTAGAAAGGCAAGCTCGGTTGGCTCTTTCTAGTGAAGAAGGGAAATCCACTCCTCCGGACGTTAAGCTCGGGGATGTCGACAGAGGGAACCTAATCCAGAGATGTTTGTTTATTTAGCACAAATACTTTCTTGCATTTCTTTGAGATCCTTAGTTTGTTTCTCTAATGTTTATTTACTTGGTTAATTGAAAGAAATGAGACTGTTTGAAATATGAGAGATAATGGTCCTGTTTAGAAGCTCTTATAGTTTGTTCTTCTTTTAAAATGAAGACATAAATATACTTCTCACTTTTTTTTTTTTAAATTATCAAAGTATACATAACTCAACATGGGAATAGATTTGGCATATATCATGGATTGATCAGATGTCTATCTTAAATATGCTTCTCAATTTTCATTTTTATTTTTTTAAATGACATTCGTTTTCTCTTCAAAGATAATGAAAAATATTTTGTTTTTTTAAGAGCATATAAAGCCAATAAAAATCTACATACTTCTCCAAACCAACACAAAGAAAAGCAGATTCACCAATTAAAAGGGGTATGCAACAATTTCACTAATAATTTCTAAAATAAAAATGGCAAATTAAAGACAAATCTACCAACTAACAATCCAAAAGTCTACAATAAACACAAATTTGAAAAGTTGTCAATGTATGCAAATTTATTATAAATCAACAAATAGAATGAAAAAGGAAAAAAAACTACCAAAAAGTACGGCTACCTCCAGACTGGTAAAATCTCCAACCGAGGCTACCAGAGCTCACACACTGCAAATACAAAATTTGTTATGAGAAATACCAACAATGCATAAAAGCGAAGGGTTCTTGATGCTTTCAACACCAACCAACCAAAAAGAGCAGAAATAACATAAATGAAAACAGAAATTGAACGAGAATTCCAAACCATGAGTCGAAGGGAGTTGAAAGAATTTCTAACCGTTTATCTCTTGCAGATTTCCGATCAGCTACCTAACCGGATTTCAATGAATGGCTAGATAATTAGCCGCAACAGTTCGGGTGGACGTCCCTTTGGTTCGATTTTTTGGTTGACGGATTTGGGACTTAGGGTTTTTTGTTCTTATTTGAATCGCCTATCGTTCTCCCAAGTTTCTTGTAAATTTCAAGTTGGGATAAGGGTATTATTGTCTATATATTGTCATTTTTTGCCATAGGTGCAAATGTTAATAAATTTAGACATTTTTCCAAAAGGCCTATCAAATTTAGACAATTCTTCCAATTTCCTCTTATTAGTATGAAAATGGAATTTAGACAATTCTTCCAATTTCCTCTTATTAATATGAAAATGGAAGGAAAACCAATATAATTAAAAAGCCTTAAAAAATTTACTTAAAAAAATCAATGGATGACATAAGCCATAACATCATCAGTTCTCTTATGATGCCAGACAATTAGAGGGAAAATGAATGCCAGACACCTTATTCCTATTATATATATATATATATATATAGATTATTAAAAAATGATGACCAACTTGTTCTTTTATAAAATTTAAGGACCTCCTTACTACTAGGATAAAGGGATGGCGGCTAACGGTGTACACTTTCCATTAACAATTGGGCTGAGTAACCCATAACATAAAATAAAATACTAAATAAAATAGAAATGTTTGAATTTTGATTCACTAAATTGTTTTCGTTTTATCAACTCTTGGAGCCAACTGATCCAATTCACTCTTTACTCCTACGCGGATCACTTATATATAGGAATGACAATGGAGGCGGGTTTAGGACAGGTATACCCACCCCAGCTCCCGCTTCCGCTCCGTTAAGGAAACCATCGCCCCGTACCCGATTTAATCAGGTACGGAGCGGGGAGGTTCGAGGCGGGTATGAGAAAAAAACTTATTACCAGTTCTATTAAGAAAATACTAAAAAATTTAAAAAATAAAATTGAAAACTACATATTAAAAAAATCTAAAATATCATACATCAAGCTCAAATTATCAATGTCATTTAAACACACGTCAAAATTTAAACCATCAAACATTCAACTATACATGACACATCAAATTTAATGTTATTTTAAAGAAACTCAAATTTTGAATTATATATTAAAGTTAATTAAAAATTTATCATAAAGAACATTGAACAAAGTGACCAAGACACATTGATTTAACTTTGGGCGTAAGGGTTTGAATCCTCACAGACTCTTCTCCTATACCAATTTTTTTTTATAATTAAAAAAAATGCTATCAGGTATTAGGTCAGGGCGGGTAGGGGAGGCCAAAACCCATCCCCAACCCGATAAGAGTTCGGAGTAGGTACATGTGAGTATCTAGTTTCAGGTGTAAAATTACCATTTCTACGTTCATACTGGGGACAAACTGCTAAACAATAGAGCAGGCAGGGGTGTCGGCAAACATCCAACTCATCTGGCTTTGTGTAAGTGAAGGGTGTGGGTAATTTAAATTGCAAGAGCAGAGAAATTGGAGCTGGTTGTTCATACCTTTTCCTTTCCCTCTAGGAGAGTATTTATTTGAGCTTATCTGGCGTCAATCGGAGAGTGATGTCGACACGTGTACTCATGATCCAACATTTGTGGACATCTAACTTCTCTTTTGTTGTCCAGTAGTCCAAGCATTACCAAAACACCATTGGTAAAACCATTGTATTCCATTGATCAATGTGGAGCTGACTTGAAATTATTAATAGCTCTTCAATATAATTTAAATAACCCTCATTCCTGCCCATTGTGTTTAGTGGGAGATCCCAATCATTTAAAAGGCAGGAGGCCGGTTGTTGCCATGTGATTTAATTGCAAATCCAACGTTGCATTTGAGTGAAATTACTCCTATTGACGTGACAGATCAATCAACCATAGTGGAAATAATATTAATTTAACAGTAAATATGTGAATACAAAATCACTTGCATGCAGAAGATAAAAATCTCACCCAATTATAAAACAATGTTGCTACCGAATTATTATAAAACAATATTGCCATAAATTCACAAGCAACAAAATGGACACGGACCCACGTGAATAATTGTCAAGCCTGCAAGAATCATTAGGCGAGTCCACATATTTACCTGCCTCGATATCATTGAACCACGTTGTATTGAAGCAGTTGAGGCTTGTCACCCTATATACCAACACTCACGAGTCACTATTTGTACGGAAGATAATCACTTTTTTTTTTAAAAAAAAATTTATTAGCAAATTATTACTATTTTTAATTATCTGACCACTACAAAATATATATATATATATATATATATTATGGCACGTATACCCTCAACACTAGCAACTAGCAAGGCCATATTTCGCACATCAAAACTTTTAAGGATAAATGACAAAAATATTGTCAAATCGAGCTGTTGGCAATATCACTAAGGATCATAAAATCCTCCTAGCCCATCTTCCTAAACAAGTCTTAGTACGAAAGGGTTAATTACATTTAGCGTCTCTAATCTTTTAAATTTGTTGAGATTAAATCTTCAACTTTTAATTTTAGTCTTAAGGCCCCTAACCTTTCAACAGTATACACCTGAGGTCTCTCTAACGATTTCCATATATTTTCACCATTAAAGTTAAGGGTATTATTGTATAATATCAAAAATTAAATATTTTAATGTTAAAAAAAGTGGGGGGAGAACCCCCTTCCCATGTGCTGCAGGAAATAACAACATTTTGCTGCCACTTCTGACAGCACAGAGGGAAGACTCCCTCCCTTTTTGGTAGGAAATGACAGCCATCTGGGCCGCTGTTTTCGGCCAGAAAAGGGGGGAGAGTCCCCCTCTGGCAGCCAAAAAGGGGAACTCTCCCCCCATTTTTTGCCAGAAATGGCATCACTTTGCTGCCATTTCTAGCACCGAAATAGCTGCCGGAAATGACAGCATAGTTCTGCCATTTCCGGTAGCACATTGGAGGGTGTTCTCCACCCTCCTCTTATTTATTTATTTATTTAAAAATACATTAAAATATTCAATTTTTGGTATTTTACGATAATACTCCTGACTTTAACGGTGGAAATGGATGGAAATTGTTATAGAGATCTCAGATGTAACACTGTTGAAATGTTAGGGGCCCCAAAGACTAAAATTAAAAGTTAGAGACGTAATCTCCATAAACTTGAAAGGTTGGGGACACTAGGTGTAATTAACTCAGTACAAAATTGGTGATGGAAAAATTCAAGGAAGATAATGCCCTACTAGTTACTTTTTAGAGCATGATGATTAATAGAAATTTTATTTTACCATTATGTTTGGATGTGTATGTGTCAAAAATCTTAACTACAAATACCTCACACTTGTAATATAGATGTGTACCATGAATTACATACAGTCAGGTAAAATAAAATTTATTTGATGATTAATGTAGGGGGAAATTCAAATTTGGGGTTTTTCCTCATCAAACTCAAATAGTGGATCACATTTGGAGCTACAGTTCTATTTTTTTCCTTTTTAACTTTTTTCTCCCATCATTAAACGCGTTCTTGTGTGCTGCTATATTAAGGGCAAAAGCCAAAGCTGCTACAGCAAAGTGGGAAAAAGTGGAGGGCCCTCCGGGCTAACCATCCATCTTCCTCATCCCTTAGACCCTGGCGTTCTTATCAATGTTTTCTTCCTTGTTGCTCTTCTATTTCACATCATGATTCTTAGAGTCATTATATAAACATGTGGCGTGTATCATGAAAGACCAAAACTATGTAGATACACATTACATGTCTTTATCACATTATATGATGACATATATATAGTTTTATAGTATTATATTTACTGATTTCAAGCGATTCCTGTCTCTTTATTGGTGGGAGGTCTTTATTTATTTTTTTCTTACAAAAAAAAATAAATAAATGAAACGAGACCACATCTAAACTCTTTAAACACCAGTTACGTATATTCATTACTCAGTGTAAGAAGAATTTCCACGGCATAAATGACCACTTTTTTATTTCTTGCGGAGCTTGCTGCTAATGTACCACATTTTGAGCTAATTTAAAGTGGAAAATTCCAATGAACAATAAAAATGATGAAAAATGAATATGATTATATGGCATTGTCAAGTTACAACTCCTTAAATCCTCATAAGATGTTTACAGATGATGAATGTCAAAGAATAGGCTATTAACGTACAGCAATCCATCCTTGTATATAAGAAAAAAAATTTGGAAGATTTTTTGGCAGAGAAAATGAAGAAATAAAAGCTATGACATAAATTGGATCCAAAACTCCTGCTCGTTTTCCATTGTCAAAACCGAAGTTGTTTAAAAACTGTACCAACTTCAGACTATTCAGTTGCTTTGGCATCATAATAAGCCAGCCTCAAATAGATTTCGCCTTCTCAGAGTCTCATCTACGAGTTTGAAAGTCTTCTTGACTAGTTTCTCGTCGAGGGCAGTGGTTCTGTAGATCTTGAACACTCGGTCAACACACTCAGGAGGGGTGCTTTGGAAGTACAATTCCTCAAATTTCTTCTTCACAAACCTGAATGCAGAACATCAAAGAAAACGTGATAGAGTACGCGAAGGAGTAAAGACTAGAAATTATCAAGCACCAGTTAAAATAATTATTCTGAAACATTCAGTCAAGATCAGCAAAAAAATTTCTAAGTGCCATTTATGCATACTGTTTTGGACAAGTTCATAAGAATATTGCCTTACATTTTATTTCCCCTATTTTTTGGGGTTTTGTTTTGTTTTGCGTTTTTTCTGTGTGGGGTGGGGGGTGGGGGTGCTGGGTGATCCAAATTTCCGCTGATCAAGAAGTTGGATAGGATAATTCAGCTTTATGATCTAACTTCTAGGAGAGGATCTCAGAGTGCATCCGGAATTTTACTTTACGTGCCAGAAGCAGCTAGATATGTCAACAGGAATACATGACTTGTCTGGTCAGGGACTCCCATCAACCCCCCACCTGCATGGGCCTGGCCCTCTGGGCAATTTTGACCCTTTTTTTTTTGTTAAATTAAAAAACATATAGGCCTAGACTTGCAGGCCCAACCATGGCTTGTACAGCTATAATTTAGGAATGCACCCACATTTTGACGCATCTAAGACTAGCTTAAATACTCTGGCAAATTTTCTACATCTGGAAGAAGGAAAAAGAATATGCTCACTCGTATGCATGCTCAATTTCTTGTTTTCCAGTGGAAACTCGCTGGTAATCCTTATACCACTCACATACATTCAGCGGTACCTGCAGCAAAGATTATCAGCATTGCAATCCCATGGAAATAGTTCAAAGGATGATCATTGATTACTTTCTGGACCTACTTGCAGAACCTTCTTCTCGAATAGATCAAATTTGTTTAGAAACAGCATGAAAGCAGTTTTCTGCATAAACACAAAATCAAGTCATTTACTCTCCAGCTAGCGCACACAAGCTGCTATTCAGAGGGGAAGAGGAGATAAAAAAACATTGCTATAATGCTAGTATGACTAAGCTTAAAAATTTTTCTCATAACTGCAAAAATTAAATTTTAACCCATACCATAATGTCAAAGTGACCCCTTCTTTAGCTAGAAAAGAGCAATACTTTCAAACATGTTTTCAGATGAAATGTAAACTTGTAAGCTTAGACAAACATTGCTGTTAGGTTAAACGTCTAGTAACATGGGATAGGCCAAACCTCAAAGCATGGTTGCTTTAGGACCCATTCAAAGAGCTCCTTAGTTTCCATCATTCGATTCTTGTTATCATCCTCAAAGAGTGAACGATCATACCTGAAGCACAGTTATAATACCAAGGGCTAATTACTATCCAGTTATCTACTTATCAACTCCATAAGTGACAGTATAATCAGTCATACTCGCTTATAGCTGCACAAAATATCACAGCGGTAACACCCTCAAAAAGATGAATCCACTTTCTTCTCTCATTTCTTTGTCCTCCAACATCGAAGAGTCGATATACTTCACCACTTCTTTTTTTCTGACCAACTGGGCTGCAAACATATAAATTTATTAATTAAGAAATGATTAGAATAAATATCTTTAGCACTAATTTTGGCACTAGATGCCTCTTCGAATGTAGGCAAAGACGTTTGCCCAAGTCCCAGAATCAACATAACTTCCGCTTTAAGCTATTCAAGCGCTTGCTGCTAACATACAAAGATATCGGGATAAAAAAATGGGCCACAGCAATAAGAAAATATTCTTTTATTATATAAAACACTCACAAAGAAATGGGATAATTAGCAAAGCAGTTAATCACCAAATCATGTCCTCAGTCCTCCTAATGTTCTTTGGTAAGGGGTGAACACCAGGCGATCAAATTCGAAGTGGACAAAACAACAATTAATGTAATTAACAGTAGCATAAATTTTGGTCTGTTACTTTACTGGGACATGTTGAAATCAGTGATCACCTGAATTGAATTTCTACAACACCAGTTGTGCGAACCCTGGCATAAAGAACATCTTCCTACAAAACAAGCATGAAGATTAGCATTACAACTGTAGTGGACAACTATATGCGCAATGATACAGAAGAAAACATGGTTGGAGCAGGTAAAAACATGGCAACGGCATTTGGTCAGAAAATGGGATGGTCAAGACCAGTAATTCTAAACTGGAATAAACATCAACTTTGTAGGTTTAATTATCTTGATAACAAGTCTTATGTTATAGGTACACAAATATATATAACACCAGATAAGTCATAAAACGATCGGGGAACTTCCAACATAAGAGAGGGACTTAAATATCAAATCAATGATGACCATGGTCAGGAATGGAATTGCCCGTCATATGGTAATTAAATGGGAATAAGGAAATACACCAAAGATCATTTGCAATATTTGTAAATGGTCCGTCGTTGCAAGTAGTAACAAGACACTTCAAACCTAAGCAATTAAGCTTCCAAATCATTGAAATTGATGTACATTATCTCAGGATTATAATGCATATCTTGAAGACTTGAAGCCAAGCATGGCTAACAGGATTAGTGGAACCAGTTGGAGAAAAAGGGATATCCAAACCGTCATTCAAATGGAAAGTAAAAAAATTACCATTTTGCTTTTGTTTTGCATGTTGTGGTCCGGTGAGGGAATCATGGAAGTCATTTTTTATTTATTTAATAATCTTACATATACTAGTTCTTTTAGTTAAAGGGAGGATCAATTTTTAATTGATGAGAAAAATTGAGACCAGAATTTCATTTAAACCAGCCAAATGTTCATTTTTTCTTTAAAAACTCAACCTTCACATTTAATAAAGATACACCACTATAGCTTTTTAAGAAGGGTACCTTGAAGATTATTTTAATTTACCCAAATATATGTTTAGTCATTTAACTATCAAAAATGATTTATCCCTTACTAACGCATAGTCAAGCACACAATTTAGTAATTGTCTCATGAAGTTGGCCAAAACATAATCATTCCGACATATTCTTTTCACCAAATAGCAGTTAATATATCATGTGCCACTTAGGTTATGTGTTTGCTTTCAGTAAGATATAATGACAAAAAAAGCCAGATAAATGATGCAAGTCGGTTTTGATTACCTTTGTTGGTACATAATTTGTATCAGACAATCTTTGCAAATTTTCCATAAAATATTGGGTGCAATCTGGCATTTGAAGCTCATTACCACGTAAATACGTTGCCTGTTAAGGTAGAAGCAATCACAAATAACATTATAATTAAATATGCTAAATCTATGGACATATCCAAAAATTGAACATGTTAAAAAGCTGAAAGTATTAGGATTAAGCCAACCAGATAAAGCAAAACTAACCTGTATGGCACTGTCTCTCCAAAGTGTTTCTATCTCTTGTGCCAACTCTGGAGTGAGACATGGATAATCCAACCTACCGCCAATTTCCGCAAGTTTTTCCCCGTTTTCCTGATTCAGAAAGTAAACAATAAATAAAATAAAAAGATTATAGTACGTATACTAGAAAAACGGCTTCTAAAAGAATGTTATTTAAGTAATTAAATTTAGAAAAGTGCCTTGATTTGCAGTTCCAGTCCTAAATCAAGAACTAACAGATACCAAGATCAGAAAATTTCAAACCTTATTTTCGTCAGATACAACATACTTCAAGGCATCTTCTTCTGTTTGTGCAAACTCCTTTGAGCCGTCATATAATATCTGAAAACAATAAATCATACAAGAACAAACTTCTCAACAATTCAATCTCGTTTTTTACAAGTATAATTGCATTGAAACTATGTGAATCTCTATCAATTAGCCGTCACTTAAATACTATGCATATTACCAAAAGGGAACCAATACACCCTTTCAGATATTCCATACTTTTATTGTCTGATAAACATTGGCATGGATGACAGGGATGTAGCCCTTTAGCTCTGCCTCATCAAAACCACTTTGAAATAAGAGTTTAATCTGCAGGGATAAAGACATCAAAACAATTGAATAAACTGAAGATAAATGCCGAAGAATGTGTAAAGTGGCTGATGGTTTCATTTAAGAGAAGAACATAATGTCTTGCCTGCTTGAAAATGGTGGACTTCCCGGAATCTCCAGCACCTGGGCCATATAAAAACACATTGTATGGTATATCAGATAAGATGCTCGAGAAAGACAGGTACACTTCCAATAACAAGCATTTGGCAAAATCACAACATTTACAATATAGCAATCAAAGAACCATAATTGATAACAGTTTAGAGTTACTGCAAAAATTGACTCAACTACACTGAATTTAGCATACAAAATAGTATTGCACATCCGTTACCAAGCAGTAGAAGTTTTTGAATATGCTTCTCTGCCTTTGTTTCTTGCTCAATCCATCTTTCTATTTCTGCAGTCTGAAAATTTATTTCACAAACAAAAATCAACAGCAAGATGCCATGAAATAAAAGCAAAGATGGAAAAATTATACAAATTACATAATAATTTTCTAAGAACTTTTAATAAGGACTTACCTGTGCATTCTCTTCAGAGTCAGCTAGATTGAAACGGCGCTGTTTGCTGCAAAGTGAGCCCATTTTTTCAGTAACCCTGAACCGCATAAATTCTATAAGTTAAGCTGATACAGGGCATTCAATCTCAGCTTCCTTCTGCAGATCACCTACGTAATGTCAGTCAGTATCTAAGTTTCAAGCTATATTAATTTTTAAGAATCCAATATATTTATTTGTGCGGTCTGTAAACACTGCAAATTGTTAGTGCCAAAAACATGCTCCACATAAATGTATTAGAGATATCTAATACTATATAGATAGTGAATGGGTACAAGCACAATAAAGTCATGCAAATCCACATTTTCGATAAAATCTCGTGAAGGTAAAGGTTACACAAAATAGAAAACAAAAGTTTTATAAATTGCCTCGAGGTTATCATAATCTTTGTACCCAAAAAATCTCGTGAAGATTTATAGATACCAAGATTGAAATCAATTACCAAAAGGTTAGCCGTTATGGTATGGTGGGTCCTTTAAATTTTCCAATTTCGACACACTTTGGTTGTCCCGCCATATCAAAGAACAGTTTTAACTTCTAAGACGTATTACTAAATTAATCACTTGTTTGCAATTGATTTTTCCAAAATCACTTTTCCGTGCACTCATTTTCAACAACTCCAAACAAGAAATTCTTTAATTCGGGGACACTTCTAGAAAGTTCAATTTCATACAGGGCCTAGATGTATTACCTATTGCCATAAAATTTCAAGAGATAAGATCCTCGCTTCTTCAATAGATCCGTGGACCTGTGCAGATAAAGATCACAGGACTCTGTACGCAAAGTTTAAAACATATAAAGATTGTCATAATCCCTACGGTCAAAAAATCTTGCAAAATATATAGATAGAAACACTCCATAATCAGAATTTTAGCCATTACAGCTTGTTCGTTGGTTTCCTTCTGTAACTTCCCCCAAAATTTTCCCACTATAGCCGAAGACAATTGCATTAATTAATGATATCAAATTAAATGAATTTCATATTGCCAAAATCAAATCCCATGCAGAAAAGTCGCCACTTGTTCAATAGATCCCGTGAAGATAATGGTTACATGATTTTTAGAGCCTGAAGATTGTTATTATCCCTACATTCAGAATAATCTCATGGAAATATAGATGGCACGACTAGCGACCAAAATCTTAGTCAGTATATGCCCTTTTTATTTTTCCACCCATTCTGCAATTCAACATTATATATCAGAAGGCCACAGCCTTAAGCCATGTTATAAAGTTAAATATATTTCTTATTGTTGAAACAGAATCCAGTGAAGATGAATTCCTACTTTTTCAACAATTCCAGTGATGACTACTGTTACAGGATTCAGGAAATTTTTTTAAAGCCTGCAAATTATCATTATCCCCATTATCCACATATTTTATAAGAGATCGGAAGATGCAGATAGCAACTAGCAAGACTTGATGGTTTAAATATTCTCAATCTTTTTGGTTTCTCCCACAAAATTCCCCCCACTCTTCACTACCCCCTGACCATATCAGAAGGCCATTACCATCGTGGGGTGAAGCCACCGGCGGGGAGTCCAGTGGGAACAATTGCCCGCGCTAGAATTTGGTCGTGGCGCAACCATAACAAGAATTCAAGCAAAGACGGATATTGCAGAAAATCCTAGCGCGTAAGGAAGATTGCCATAATAAATAAAGGAAAAATAAAAAGGGAAATCAAGCTAGGAGCTACAAGAAGAGAATGGCGATGAAGCTATGACTGATTAACTCCTTCCCTGGAATCGTCAAGCACACAAATAAATCTGAAAACTACCTAGCAATTTCTGGTGATGAAGAACAGAAGAAAAGGAATTACCATAGAAATAAATGCAAGACAGTTGATACCTTGACTTGAGTAAATACAAGTCTCCCCTTTCTTCGTAACCCTAAATCCTTCCGGATTTTGTGCTCAGTCCAAAGAAAAAGAAGACGACGGTGGGTGAGGGGCCAAATTCCAGATCATATCAATTTTTCAAAGCACATAAAAGCACTATATACATGTATATGTTTATAGCATATATAATATAAACATACATAGCTGCGGTCTAAACGAAGCTTTTTGACTGGCACAGAAAGTATGCGATAATCCAATCTGGTCAAACATTTTGACTCAATGTCATCACATTTTGCTTTTTGTCGTTTTCTTTAAATTAAATGCTTTTGTTTTCTTTTCCATTTTTCTTTGGATATATATTCCAATTTGTTCGGTAACAATTAAAAAAAAAAAAGTGGGCTCATAAATAGATTTAACATTTAAATTTTATATAAGTGTCAATATTTAATTGTATTATATAGAGGTAATGATTAAAATAACGTGAGATTTTACGTCACATTAAATATGTAATTAAATGTGGTGTTATTTTATGTATAAAATTTAAAATTTAAATTGGTTGATAAATCCAATATATTTTTAATTGGTTGCCAAACATTGCAAGTTGGAAGTGAAAAAAAAATTCTAGTACTCAATTCAGTAGTGGATGCTCATGGAGAAATTTCTTTTCCTTGGGAGAATAGAATTAGAGCTTGTTTGATCCTATTTATTTGAGAAATTTATAATGAGGAGAGATATAGAATGTATATTGGAAATGTAAAATGTTGTGAAATATATGGTTGTAATTAAATAGTGAATACTTCTACATAACTATATAAGACCCCTACCTTTATTTGGCATAAATCTAACAAAAGCAGCCTCACACAGTGTAGGGCTGCTTTTGTTGAATTCATGCCACATCAGAGTATATCTAATGCTCTATTTTATGGACCTAGTCCATTAGAGGAGAGAGAGTGAAAGAAGATGATTATTTTAAGTAAATAGGAATAGAATGAGATGTAGAGAAAAAAAGCGGGAAAAATAAAAAAAGAGGAGAAAGATGGAGATAAATTCAAAAATAATGATAAAATAATAGTGGATTGGGTGAAGGTGAGGGTCTATTTGTGGACCTTACACAGGATTCGAGGGAGAAAAGTGAGGAAAAATGATGTAAATGAAAGAAAAGTAATTAAAAGAAAATGAAAATAGATAAAATTACGGGACTCACGATTTTTTTGTATCTCTCTTTCCGCAAATGGATCTAGTACATTTTTTAGAGTATTAGAGATGCTCTCAGGGTAAGGCTCTTTTATAAAGAGTCTTTTCTATCTTCTTAGAAAATTTCATTAAATAATCGTCAAATCAAATGTCAAATTAATAGTAAGTAAATTTAGAAATTAGGAGAATAAATGAGATCAAATAAGCTCTCACTACTTCTTTTTTCTTTCAATTTAAATTTTTTTTTTTTTGGTGGGGAAGAAATAATGAATCCATTTACTTCAAATCCTACAACCGAGTCATTAGTGTCATTGCCTCTACACCTACAACCTCTGACTTACCACAGATTTTGTGAGACCTCATTGCTATCACACTCCCATCCCTTCCCAGTTATGACAATTGCAAGAGCATAGAATACAATAGTTTTAAATTGGGTTAATTACACCTAATATCACTAACATTTAAAGTAATTATCGATCACATTCTCAATCTTTAATTTTCCTTATAGGCATCCTTAACCTTTGAGAAGCATTACACATAACGTCTCTAGTGACGAAAATCGTTTATCCTTCCGTTAAGTTTGGGGTATTATGATAAAATATAAAAAACTAAATATTTTAATGGTAAAAAAAAAGTAGGGAGACACACCCATTTTGACTGCTGGAAATGGCAGTCAATGGCTACCGATCTCCCCCCTCGCAAATGGCAACACTTTTGTTGCCATTTCCGGCAGCCATTGGTTCGACCAATGGTTGTCATTTTTGACAGCTAAAAATGGGGTGTCTTGTAATATCCCGGCAAAAAATTTAACAATAAATTAAATGATATGATAATTGTTTTGACAATAATTGGATTATTATTTGAATTACATTATAAGAATACTTGAATTTCATCGAAAGATTGAAAAGACTGTTACTTAAATAACACCTAAGGTAAGAATGAGGGTAGTAACTAGTATGATCCAAAATATAACAAATTAATCGTAAGACCACATTAAGTATGAGGATTCCTTGAGTAATAAACGAGTGGACAATAGATTGGCCACATCACCTTTTAAATACATAGTGCTAATTTTGCCAAATTCTATGGCACTTTTTATTATTGTAATTTGTTGATTTCAAATGCTATTTAAAAACAATTAACTTCTAACAAGTATAAAAAGGCCAAAAAGCTAAAGAAACCCACAAAACACTCCACACTTTATCCAAAATTCATCAAAAATTAGAAAAGGTAGAAGGACACTAACAAAAACCCACCAAAACACCTATTAGCTACTTGAAAATGACCTATTTCCATATATAGGAGGATTCCAACTTAAAGAACCACTTCGATTGAGGAATATCAAAGTTTTGAAAGTACTTTTCCACTTAAAATTAAAGAAATCTTTGAGGAATCAAGAGGTGAGTAACTAATGCTTTGATTTCCTTTCAAGCATTTATTAAGTTTTCATACGATGAATATGAACTTTTGTGCATTGTTGTGAAAAGAAATATTGATTTATTGCATTTGTACTGTTAGTTAATGCTCTACTTGTCACACCTTCGTTATTTTTCCATATATTGTTAAGTTGTTTCTTTGTTACGATGGCGGAAGCTATTATTATTTCAAAATAGTTAAAGTGCTAACAAGGGACGAGACGTGCTATTTCAATAAGTTCTTAAATTTTCTTAAAACTCATAGCGGTGTTTCTTTTAATTTTCCCTTCTTTACCTAGAGTTATATTAAAAGATGTTTACTAAATTCTTTTGTTTTTGTGAAACTTACTTAGATTGACTTAGATATACGACTCATGAATGGTTTTTCGTGTCTAAGTTAAATATAAAAGCAAGTATACATGACCAACTACATAAAAACCATTTTATTGCTTAATTAACCGAACAAAGGATTGGGAAGCTTCTACATCGAAAATTAGGCTCCCAATCTTAAACAAAATTTTTTCTTACATCATCACATTATATGCCATGTCTTTTCCTTATATATATATATATATATCTATACATATACTTATTCTACCATCTTTAAGCTATTACATTAAGTAAAGAACATGAGTCTGTCTTTCCAAACTTTATCATAGTGGAGGTGTGCATAGGTGTATGCGCGAAAAACATTGAATTCATATGTTCTTCCCAAGTACATAAGGAACAATGTAGCTTCTTCATAATAAGCCCAAATATTTGTTTCTACTACATACATTATCTTGCTTTGATCGGGTGACATCCTCCATTATTCGGCTTGATGCTCATAGACTTTTCGATTGATCATCTACAAAAGGGTAAATAAACACTAAATGAGTACAAAGTACCTTGTAAGTAACACAATATTTTGATTTGTCACAAGGTTACAAAAATCATTTTATAAGTTCAAGAAAACATAAAGATGCACAAACTTCTTTCAAACGTATAATAGGGCCCAAGTACTAGAATTACCTACTACCAGTAGCACGCAATGATATCATCAAATGCTAAGTTTATCATGACAATACAATATCAAGTGGATCCATGCTAAAACCCTGGTTGATCCCTTACCAGAGTTCCAAGCAAAGGGCATTATTTATTCATTCAAATACCATACTAATCTTCCCTATCCCGGAGTCATTGAATAGGTCATAGTATGGAAACAATTCAAAGCAAACTAATACAAAACGGGTAGAGGAATGCTAGTAATTCAAATGCAAGAATACACTTTAGTTCTTATCATAGCAATGCATTAAACACAAGCTTTTCTTTAGAAACTCATGCATGCCAAGGAAACCAAAACATTAGTTACTCACCTTACTCTTGCTCCTTTAAAGATTATTGGATGTTTGTGGGTGAAAGGTACCTTCAAATCCTTATATATTCCTCAAGTAAGGTAGCTTTTTAAGTAGGAATTTAATTTGTATATAAAGAGAACTTTGTTTGAGAGACAAAAGAAGTATTTTAGAAGTCTTTTGAGGGTGTTCTAAGACTAGCCTCATATATGAATGAATTTCTCACTTATTTTCTAAAATTTTTGGATTCCACCAATGCAAAAGTCTCCAATTGTCCCTAGATTATTTACAAATAGCCAATGGAAATGAGTCCAATTAGAAGCCCAAGAATTCTTCTTATCAAACCAAGTACAAGTGTTCTTAGATTTGATTCATATGATAAATTTCAAAGTGTCCAATTGACTTTAGATTTTTTCTACTTATTGCTTAATGAATCCCTCAACTTAATGTACTCTATAATTAAGTCCTTGTATTCTTCGATTAAGCACCGCACTTTTTGTTTTAAGCACTCTTTTACTCCAAATTCGTTACCCTATTGGACTTAGTTATTCTTTTGACAATCACTACTAACCGATAGAATTAGACGACATAAATTCAAGCTATCATTTCATTAGCGTCAAGGTAAACAAAATATTTTCAAAGTCTTAGAAAACATCACAACTTATTACCCAATTACAAAATTTCCTTACCGATTGCTACTAATTAAGTAATATTCAAGAAGTGATTCAATTATTATCCCCAAAATGCCACTAGGGAGTATTTGAAATTTCACGAAGTGTTACACGACCCATCTTGCTTTGCTATATGGTATTTCCCCGTGCTAGGAGTAGCCTAATGATACCAAGGTGGATAATGAATAGCACGATTGCTTGTCTTTGTGGTTTTTTGTGGTCTACATGGGAATTCCGATAGGGGTAAACCATAATCCAATTGTGGATCCCCTTAAATTGATATAAATCTTGTGTGCACTACGAGTAATAGTTTAACTAGTAATAGAGCCCTCTTGTGCATCCAAAAACTTTGTGCATTCCATGATTTTCTTGAAAATGAGTTTCTTAAACGAAATGTGAATCGAAACATTTTGTTACTCATTGAGTACGTTGTACTCACTCTTTTTTTACAATTTGGTAGATGGTTGAACGCAAATAATGGAGAAGTAAGCTGAGAGTCGGAGCATACGTGCGTATGGGGTAGAATTTTGTATGTAGAAGAGAACCGATCGTTGGAGCTATAAGAACATATTTTTGGTTATAAATATATCTAGAAATAATACATGGGCTCAATAAATGTAGTATTAATAAATACGCCATATATATATATTTGTGACTTATGATATTTAAAACAAGATCAATGAGTAACTCTTGTAATCACCGAAAGCTTACGTTTCAATGTAAAAACGTTTATGAATATAATATCCTTTGTGGATTAGAACAATTTGTTAGTTTTGTTCGTCCCTTCCTTGCTTTTTGCACAAAAATGAAATTAAACTAAAAGCTTCAGCTCTTGAATATATTCAATAATATTAGAAAATATAGCGGGGGCGTGACATATCTCCAATCCTCTTTTTTTATCACTAAAATATTTATTTTTTTTTAAAATTTTACCATAATACCCCCAACTTAACAGGAGAATAAACAATTTCCATCACTACTCACTAGGGACGTTAGGTGTAACGCTTTTAAAAGGTTGATGACGCCCAGAAGGAAATTCTAAGGTTGATGACGTTAGGTGTAATTAACCCTTTTAAATTATATTCTTCTGTGTCAAAACTAACATGTTAAAAATGTTTCGTCTCAGTCGCCTTAAGTTTACTGAGTTAATCTCTAAATCTTTGTCATTATTGCTATGAAAAGTGAAATGTACGTGGTTTTGTTTCATTTATACAATCATCAATTTTTGAAGAACAAGGTTTTTAGTAACTAAATGTGCAATTTTGTACCACAAAAAAAATAAAATAAAAAATAAAAAAAGTAAAGAATGTGCAATTTGCTATGGAGAGTCAAGAAAGATATTCCTTCTGTCTCATAAAGATAGTTAGTTCTTATTTTACGGGACGGAGAAAGTACTTTCCACATTCCATGTTAGCATATTTAAGAAATGGCAAAAGGGTAGCTGAAAACCGCAACAAATGTGAATTGTGATTGTTGGTATCACATCGATGTGTCAGGTCGGCCTAAATAGTAGGATGCCAAATTGAGAGGACAATGAGTCATTCTCCGTAGTTGCGATGAATTGCGTAGTTTAAGCCATCCACATGGATGACTCGGAACGATACATGTACATCATGAGCCAAATTGGCTTGACATGTGGAGGGTATGCTGCGAAGTGCTCCACTTAAGATTGTGTCTATGTATATGTGCACCCATAGAGTGGAGAGGGGGATTTTTTCCTTTGATTGTAAGCTGATCCTTTGAATATTCTTTGTTTACTTTGTAATCTGATTAATTAAAAAGATAACAAGAAGGTAATTATTCAAAAGCGATTAGATTTACTATCAACAGTTATCAACATTTAACGAAATATAGAAATAAAGAAACTACTGCAACGCATTCCACGTTCTAGAATCTTGAGGGGGGGACATTGTAGCAGCATTATAGTGGGAATCAAATTATAATGGCTAATGAGTTGAAATGATTCATGAAAATTTAATTAAAATTTGAAATGCGTAGTGATAATAAGTACTTGTCAAATAAGTAGTAATTGAAATTATAATTTGAAAGAATAATGAGAATCTAACAAGTACTTACACATTAGTGCTATTTTTAAGTCATTATCCATCTTAAAATTTCAAGATTTGGTCATTATTTTTTTTGGGGACATGAACACAACGCGCACACACGGCACAAAGACACCACACGTTATCTAATAAAACCATTATCATTGTAATTTTATTAGACGCAGAATGATATATATGCGACACACTTACACGTTATGCAAGCGATGTGAGATTTAAGAACAGAGTATGGAACACCACAAGTGCAGCACCACACTATCTACACCGCGATAAGACTGTACTTTTTTTTTTAACGAACACAACACACACGGTACATAGACACCACACGTTATGCAAACGATTTGGTCATTACTTTTATCAATCAATGAATTGAACTAAATGCTGGAGGCAGAATCCGATTCCAATATGATATGATATAGGTGCACCACTAGAGCTGAGTGTATAAGTGGGGGATTGTTAATGCCTCTCTTTTTCTCAAAGTTAGGCCTATCCATACACTCTTGTTCTACAAGCTACCAATTAGTCTTCTTTTGGGCGCTCTCCAATGTCACCCTTTTGTACAAGAAATATGACTTCAAGGGGGAAGAATATTAGCATAATTGGTCATGTTTGGCCATATAAAAGTTACTTTTAAGTAAGTTTTTGATTAGGCTGGTAGATTATTTTTCATTGGTCCATGTTATATGATGATAGAATAATCTACCAATCTGTTAGTATGAGATCTTTATGTTTTTATTTTTGTTAAATAAGCTACTTCATTTGGAATACTCTAAAAATTTCAAACCATCGAAACCGTTTAGCACTTCCGCACTTAATAAAAAAGTAATGTACTCTTTGGAGTAATAATAAATAACTTATGTATCCATTTTTCATTAATTATAAGTAAACTTTTTTAAGCTTGGCCAAACATGCTCAAATTCAAGAAGATATTTACACCAGAGCAGGAATATAATGGCTTTTCCCATTGCTTAGTTCAGTCTGAAGCAACTTCTCCAAGTTCTTCGAATGGAGCAATATCCAATGGCTATAAGGAGGAGTGGAAGATTTTCATCACACAATAATCACAAGCTTTTGGCCATGGTATTAGTAATTCTTGCCGTAATATCACCATTATATGTCGACCGGAGAGCCATATTTGAGCTTGAAATAGCAGAAGAACCCATAAACATTTCTTCCTATTTACCTCTACTGCTGCTGATCCTGATATTTGGCATAGCTTTTTCATGTTTCTTGGAGGATGGATTCACCAGGTTTGATCCTTACTGGATTCACAGAGTTGGGGGTTCTTCAACCGGAATTATAATTGTTTTAGCTGTTCTTTGTTTTGTTTTGAAGTGTAAAGCCGCTATTCTGAACTAATCTAGTATCTTTAACTCGACTGGACTGTACAATAAGTACGATCGCAACTTCTGTATCAGTCTCAGTTCTTTGAAATCAAAGAACTCATCCGTAGATGCTCTGGTTTTGGCAGGGAGTAGATGAGTTACTCAACTGTTCAATAAAGGGGATTTTCGCACTCTAAATTGAAGTGTATATTGCTGTTTCATGATTTTCTTGTATATGAAAAAGATATATAAACATTATATATGATGCATTTATGTTCAACAAAGAATTTTGAACTCTTAAATTCAATATCAACTAGATGAACATCAAATACAAAGAAGACACCAACCCAAGGAAAGTTGCCTACCAAATTAAGACAAAAAGAAAATGGTATAGCATCTCAAATTCTGAAGGCGGATACCAGAGCAATTAAAGCTCCTAGAGCGATTGGCAAAAGACGTAGGGTTTGGGAGAGTGGAGCGCCACTGCACTCATCATTGGATCCACTGAAGCATCCGGGTCGACTTATCTTAACCACACCTCCCTCAGGGACAAAGCTACGGTTGGATTTTCCGTTGCTGAAGAGCACACACCAGAAATAGGGACCGCCACCAGCAGAGCCACTCACACCGGCGCCCACTTCTGTGTGATTCTTGTTGGAGATTATGTCCAAGCTCTCACCATTCTTCATCAAAATGCCTGAGAATGCTTCCGATGGCTTGACATATTCTGACTGGCATCCCAGTAGCCGGCCGGTGATTGGAGTTAGAGTTGAGACCTCGACACCACAATTGGGTGCAAAAGTTTCGGCAAACATAGAGTCCGATGGTTTTTTGGCATCTTTTCCACCGACTGCACCACAGTCACCTTCATATGCTTTTATGTATTGGAGGGCAATGCACGCGAGGCCAGGGTTGTTGTACAGAGATGACAATTTACTGGCGGTTCTATTATTGTTAATTGCTACCACTAACTGATCAGCAGGATTATCTGTAACTTTGACTGCATTTCAACCAAGAAATTCATAACTTAGATCCACATCTGTTGCTGTTGCAATGATACTAAGAGCACGTTGGCTTAAGATATAAATAAGTTACTTTTTTCTTACTTTCAATTAAAAATTGTACTTTGTTTCAAGAGTAACATTCACCTTTATTGTCATATCAAGTAACTTTGCTTCAATTTTGATTAAAAAAAAAAAACTTAATATAAAGTGACTTATGAATAAATTTTTTAGGCATATTGAAGTACTTTTTCATTGATCTTTAAGAAGCAAGATCCTCCATTGATGAAACCTTTGGAATTTCAGTAAATTAACTATTCATTTAAGGATCTTTTTAAGCAAGATGATTCATTCTAAGCATCAAGAAACTGCTGAGCGAACAAATATAAAGAAAATCTAAGTTCATTAACTGATTACAGTTAGCAAATCAACTCACATTTCCTTGGATATCTATGTGAAAATAAGAATACTTACTTCCAACATTAGCAGAAGCTGAAATGCAGAAAACGGGATTAACTGTGGCAAGTGATTTTTTTCTTTTTTTTGGTACGTCTACTCCAGTCAATGGTTTACAAAATTATGGACTCATATCTAAGCACGGGGATGCTTTCACATGGATGATCCGATTAGTATTGGCAATAATCTAGCATTCGAGCCCATAACAATATTTCAGTCCTGGCCTACATCTAGCTCTGATGGAGCTGTATTACTTGTCACAAGTTAAATATGCTTTCACATGGATGATTTGATTAGTATTGGCAACAATCTAGCATTCGAGCCCATATCAATATTTCAGTCCTGGCCTACATCTAGCTCTGATGGAGCTGTATTACTTGTCACAAGTTAAATATGCTTTGAGATTAATCTCTATAGCTAGATCGACAGACAAAAAGGTGAAGTCATCGTCCCTTTAAGACCAATACCAAACTTACTCCTTTGTACAGCAACTTGCGAGCTTATTTAGCTTTGATAGAGACTATCAATCATATTTTCAAAATCACAACTTCTCCTCCTACCAATTAATTTAATCAAAGTGACCAAAAACAGTACATAAAACTTAATTGTCATTTCTAATAGTTCCTCGATCTTAACATATTCAAGAACCAAAATTCCCAAATATCTCTAGAAATGACTGTAATCTGTAAGCTTAATAATGTAGTACTATTTTTCACTTTCAGTTGGAGGATGTAGTTAATCTGAAAATCAAGTGTCACGAAATAAGTAACTTATTGCCAATGTCCAACAATAACGAAATACTAATTTTAATCAAACATTCAAACTTGATCATAAGACACAAGATCTTCCCCAGAAAAGGTCTGCAGAATCCCAAGAAATTAACTGTTCATCCAAAGATCTGACTTCAAATTGACTAAGAATACAGATAAAATCACTGATAATCAGACTATTTTGCTCTCAAGTGTAGATAGAAGTACTAATTATTAAAATAAAGAAGAACATTCTATTCTAGTTCAGGAAAAAAATAAAAGAGGCATTAATAAATGAAACATCAAGAAAACCCAAGCTCAGCAATTACTCAAATCCAGAATTTAAAGAGAAGCATCAAGAAACTACTGAAGTAAATGAATATAAGAATTTCAGAAACAGATCTAGTTAGTACATCAACATGCATTTCATTGTAAAAACATTAATAAATCCATAGTGTGGGACATTGCAGAGGTAACTAATATTTTCTTGAAATTAAAAAGATTCTTACTTTGGACATTGGCAGAAGCTGAAATGAAGAGAACTGAAAACGCCAGACACCAGATGGGCATTGCCATTCCTGCAGTTTAGAGAGAGAGAGAGAGAGAGAGAGAGGGAGGTTGAAGAAAGCTGTGCTAAGAAATATACACTGAGGAGTTTGTTTGTTAGTTTGTCAGCTTCGATCTGATTCGTTTATGAAATAAGGCATTGATGTCACATTCAATTACAGGGGTGCCACCAAATTCACAATTTTGATCCTCAACTTTGAAGATGATCCATTGTTGTCACATAAAAACCAATGTGTTTGCAAGTTGGTCTATGATTTGTCTTAGGTCCCAAGTCTTGATTTATTCCTGAACTAGGGATGACAATAGGAAAGATTCGAGGTCGCGTAGTCATGCCCTGTTTTTCAATTTACCAAATGCAAGACGGAATAGGTTGAAGTTTGGATAGGGGTGGTGGGGATTTTTTTAATCTGTTTATTGATCAATTTATTATTTCTTAATTTATTTATTTATTTTTCATTTATTATTATTTTTATGTTAAACTTATTGATACGAGGGATCCAAACCAGACACCCTGGTCCATAGACATGAAGGATGGGAAAGTTTTGTTCTGTTTAGCGCACATATCCATTAAAATTTAGAACGGATCAAGCTTTTTGGTCATAGCCCCAAAGCCTCGATAGCGTTGCTGCATGTATGCTTCGGACCAGAATAATTCTAATTGTCTACTTGAATATATGGTTTTTAACTAAGAATCAATTTTTTCTTGTTAGAATATCAGATTTCTCAAACATCTTTAGTTTCAATCAGCAAAATTGCCGTTTTAAAGACAGAAGCAGCCCTTTGATTGAATCAAGACGGTTCTACTATTTCAGTACAAAAGTGTTTCAATGTGCCAATTTTTAAGGCTAATGCAATGTTTACTTTAGTTGAAGTTTTACCATACACATTGCTCCTTATTATCTTCAAATATACAAAACCCACATAAATTGTTAGGAAGGTATGAGGCAATTCTTGATTTAGACACACCGGGTTTTCCCGTTATGTGGCAAATTCTACGCTACTAGTTTACATGGTCTCACATGTGAGTTCAAAAATTAATAGCTTGAAATGTGCCACATACACAAGATGTCTCCACTATAAAGACACTCGATATCTGTAGATCAACATTCAGTATGAGGTTGTTGTTTGTTTACTTTTGATGGTGTGTGTAGATAAAATTCCGTTCATCACTTGTTAAGTATATTCATTATTTGGATTATTTTTCATAATAATATTTATGACCGTGATTGCTAACGGGGATGTCGGTCCCGTTACTGCAGTGGGTAGTATGCATTTTTCATACGTCCGTTTTTCTTTATTTTTTAATTATATTATTAAACTATTCATAGGGTGTGTGCTTTATTTATTAATAAATAAAGATTAATAATACGCATGGAACAGTGTAATAATTATGAAATAATCAAAGAGCACTTTTCTTAAACTACCAATGGGGAGATTTATTGTCGAAGTGATGTGGGAGAGGGATAGAAAGAAGATGATTATTTTAAGTAAATAGGAATAGAATTATGAATAGAAAAAAAGCTGAAAAAATGAAAAAGGGGATAGAGATGAAGATAAATTTAAAAATAATGATAACATACTAGTGAAGAAGATGGGAGTGAGAGTGTGTTTGTGGATCTTGCACAGGACATGAGGAGAAAAAAGCGAAAAAAAATAATATAAATGAGAAAAAATTAATTAAAACAAAATAGATAAAATTATAAGACTCACACAAATTTTTTTCTTCCACTATCTCTCCTCAAATGGGCCATTGGAGATGCTCTTAGTTATAGATATCTTTTCTCACCGCCACTTTACCAATAATAAACCATTAATTAAGGAAAATTGGACGTGTGGTCCTTAATTCTTTCAAAAAGTGCAATTTCATCCATAATATTTCATTTTTCTGAATGAAATTGCAAACGGGACAGCAAACAACTTGGTTTTGGAAGATAATTGCACTTTCATTGTATTTTTGAATTTTATTTTATAGATATTGTAATACATATTATACTTATTTGATACATTTTTGTTATTGCGTTGATCATTTGTAAATATAACAATTTTATTATTTGAGTTTATGTGTATAACAACTTCCCTTCCATGCATTTGTACGGGTGTTGTACTAGTGATGCTACAAGTCGTAGTGCTTGTCATCTTCCATCGAGCCATGAAGAAGCTTGTAGGGCTATAATGGCATTGCTTCAAGGAACCTCCCCAGATTGCTTAGGTTCCTACGACCGGTCTTCTGACGCGCCACCGCTAGGAGCTCCAATAGGGTTCGAACTTGTGTTGAATATTGTTTAACCAAATGTGTTGTGTTATTGGATTGATCAAAGTGTGTATCAAGTATTGGAAGAAAGGAAAAGAAAAGATATAACTGTGCGGCCACACAGGTTGTTTCACTTTAAGTAAGTGCCTCTTCGGTGGAATCACTTAGATATTTGGATATCTATAAATATGAGTTGGATATTCAAGTTTAATACAATTACAAACAGAATCTCTTTCTAAAATCTCCCAAGAGGTTTTCTAACAAAACTTCTTACCCCGTGTGGTGTATTTTTCATTACAAACAATCAAAATCATATCAATCCTTTGGAGAAAAAACTCATATTATATTCAAGTCCATCCTTAAATTCTCAACCTTGGGTTTTTCGATTTGCTTGGTGGTAAAAGCATCCGGAAAGGCTTGTTTAATCCTTCTAACACATTTGTCTAACATCCCTCAAGCATTCTTAATCTCGAAAAGGGGGCAAACCTAATTTGAGGACAGCAAACAACTTTCGTATTCAAGCCTATTCGATCTTGTTTGCTTGTTTACATATGCTCCACCTTCCTCCACACATTTTCAACAAGTTGAACACGAGTAATCAACCATGAGAGTATGGGAAAGACATGATCCTCTAAGCATAATACAAGGAATGCCTTTATCTTTATACAAGGAATACAGAAAACAATGAAATTGATCTAAAGTCCAGAGTGGCATTTGATTGTACAATACATTCTATACAAGAACATTTGGTTTAGAGTTTACGCAATATTATCGGCGAACCATGCTGAGGTTGGAGGGTTATCCTGCTATATGGAGCATGTGTATATGAAGGTGAGAGCTCAAATGAGAAATTCTGCAAAATCATTGCCAAAGCCATTTTTGCTTCCATCATTGCAAAGTTCTGGCCTAAGCAGATTCTTGGACCCCAACCAAATGGATAATATGCCAGTTGATCTTTTGATGCCTTGGAGGTTCCTTCAGAAAATCTTTCTGGTTTGAATTCGTCCGCATCTTGACCCCAATACTCTGGATTGTGATGAAGAAGAAGAGTTGGTAATACCACATCAACCCCTGACGGGATCAGCATTCCGCCAATATCTGTTGCTTTGACTGTGTAGCGACGCTGAGCTGCCAATGCTGGGTATAGTCGAAGTACTTCTTGGAGCACCATCCAAACCTGATTAAAAAAAACATTTCAAAATCTCTTAAATTTTCTCCTCAAGTCATGTATTGGCTCAAAAGCGAAGCACAAGGAAGATTTGTTCACACTTACAATTTTAAGGTGGTTTATATCTCTAAGATGAGGTGTTTTCTTCCCACATATCTTAAGAACTTCTTCTCTGGCTTTTTCTTGCCAATTTGGATGCATTGACAGGACAATTAAGGTCCAAGTAAGCCAATTAGCAGTCGTCTCTTGCCCGGCAAAATAGAAAAATTTGCATTCTTCTATTACATCCTCAGTTTTCAATTCATTGTCTGAATTGAATTGACATTGCAGTAGCAAACTCAGCAAATCCTCATGTTCTGATTCTCCACTTTGCATTGCCCTCTCTTTTCTTTCAATGATATCTCTCAACATTGCTTTAATTTTGTTGTCCATCTCATATCTCCTTCTGTTCTTTTTGGTGGGTAGAAATCTGCACAAGAAACACATTTTAGTTCATAAATGGATCAGAATATAACGAAACACTTGTTGAGAAGTGGAAATATTCGCCTGAAACCGGGGAGATATATGGACATAGCCGCTTCAAAAGCAAGCTCAGCTTGTTCCTTCTGAAGTTCAAATATCTTCCTTCCTTCCTCAAAGTTGCTCCCAAATACTGCTCGAGAGATAACATCTGCTGTAAGTTCTTGCATTTCTTGTGCAATGTCAAGCTCAAATGATTCTCTAGAACCAATTAAATTCTTCCATTTATCAATCAAGTTACAACAACTGGTTAAAAATGCTGGCACCATCCCCTGTTAGGTCAGTAAGTAATTAATCAGGACACTGGCTTGGAAATAGTATAGCCTCGGGCTTCAAATAGTAATTAATCAAGAGAAATTACCAGAAGTTTCTCATGGTGAAATGCGGGAGCGATTAGTTTTCTGCGTTTGGCCCATTTCTTCCCATCCAAAGTATTAATCCCTGATGATAGAATATCAACCAAAGGGTTCACTGGTGGCCTTTGGAAGTGACCACTCTTGTTATTTAGTATTGATCTCATCAGCTCCGGGTCTGCAACAATTAGCATTGGCCTTCTCTCAAGCCAATGAAAAGATACTTTTCCTGTCCATAATATGACACAATCAGTTGGAATATGTGACTGATTTGTAGCTAAAACTCGAACCAATTAGAAAACATAAAGGTTTGATCTCCTCAAGAAACCAGAAAGGTTCTCAAGACTGACCTCCTCCGAGTTGATCTAATTAACACCCAGAACCAGTTTACACCTTTTGTCCATTACCCTTTTCATTTTTCAGGTCGATATCCACTTTAGTACCAAAAACATATTAGAAAACATATGCAAGAAGGGCTTACCATACTTGTGCAACATCCGAGGCCACATAGGGTTAACCCGATGGACGATGGCATGGTTTAAGGGAATGGGTTTGGATAAAGCTTCTGCCCTGAGTTTCATGATCTCCTTCAGGTCTCCATACAGAAGTTTGTAGGAATTGCCTCCAATTCCAAGCTTCTTTAAATGTTTCTCCAGACTTTTGGGTTTCCACCAAATAGCATGAAAAACTTTAAGCAAGCAGCAAATGATGAAGAATACACCAGCAGAGAAGCTGAGATATTTGGAGATGAAGTCTTCCATTAGCTTGTTTGTAATGCAGCAATTCAAGAGCAAGTTTACTTAAAACTTAGAAACAGTAGAAGTATTTTTTTTTTTTTCATTCACAAATATTGTAGTCTCTTGAACAATTTATTTAAGAATAGAATTTTATATTTGTGTATATTTTATGTTGTAAGGTACACCAAGCCTTTGAATAATTTCTTTTTAATTTTGCTAAAATATTAACTTGGCCATAAGTCAACTAAAATGATGGAGCTACTTTTTGTCTTTTTTATTTCTTCGACACATTGGTGTTTCTTTATTGTCGATCGAATCCTTTGCTAAAATATTACCTTGGCCATAAGTCAACTAAAATGATGGGAGCTACTTTTTGTCTTTTTTATTTCTTTGACACTTGGTGTTTCTTTATTGTCGATGGAGTCCTACCTTGCTCCAAGGACATGTGAAACTGAATAACTAATTGGAGCCAAAAGATAACAAGGAGTCATCATGAAAGGAAACTTCACTTGGATAAGTGAAAAGACCACATTTCTTGAGAAATATAATCAAATTAGATTAGATAATTAATCAACAAAATACACTGACTAGTACAATCCGTTGGCACCAAATTTGAAATGTTCACAAGTCGATATTTTACATAGGATTTCAGGTTATTGGCTACTTAGGATCATTAACAAATGAAAAAAAGGACTATTCTGCTTAGGAATAAATAGTTATTTGAAGAGCTAAACCTATAGTTATTGAGTTGGTACAATGCAGCTAATCCTTTTCCTCATAAACTCAAGGGCTGAACTACCAGACAGGTTTGGTTAATCATTCTATTGAGGCATTTCAAGGGACAAATGACTTCGTCTGAAGTGGAAAATGAAGTAAAAAGTAATGGACTTGAAATAAGACCTTTCTGCTAGGACTTGGCAAAAAAAGGGCTCAATCGAGCCGGACCGAAAAACCGATGGCTCGGTTGGGCTGGTTTTCTTTTAAAAAAAATGACCTTTTCACTTGAATATGCCAGTTTTCAAAAAAAAAAAAAAAAACCGGCTAACCTAACCGGTTCGGTTTCGCTTCTTCAAAATGAAAACCGACCCGGTTCCAGTTCTGAACCACCCGACCAATTGCCCAATCCTACTTTCTGCAAGTGTTTTATCTCACTGTCTTTTTTTTTTTTTAATTAATTAGATTAGATTAGATGCTGCTAGGGTGAAATAGAAGCCAACAAGCATAATGTGCTAGAACAATTTATAGGATAACACATTCTAGTTTGTTTTGGTGGTTATGAAGGTAAAATAAATGATAATATTTCTTAACTAGAAATTTACATCATGGTGTAAAATAATATCTAACCATTCATTATTGGGATCAGCTTGGATTGGATTCTACTGCTCCGTGTGGCTGGTGACGAAGAAAAGCATAAATTTAGCCAAGTGTTCGTTTCACATCACATGATTCGTAATTTCATCTTACTCTTCTGCTAGGCGTGTCTCACATCACTCTGAATCGAAAAAGGTGGGAAGGTGAGCCATTTGAGAAGGGTGTTTCTACTCCATAGATATGTCTGATTTTATAAGAAAACAAATTAGGCTCTGAGTTTGGAGCTTGATCTCCAATTACACGTCGCCACGTGACATGTGTCAAGTGATGTGAGGGTGTGTAATTAGAGATCGAGCTCTGAATGTGGAGCCCGATTTGTTTCTTTAGCTGGACTAGTAGATATGTAGCCTGTTGAAGTACCCATGTGTGTCTCTAAGTTTGCATTGCAGTACTAACGGCATGGTGATCTAGTTGCTAGGGTGTATCTTGATTAGGTACTTGACGGACTAATGTGCAATGGCAAATCTAGAGAATTTTTTAACCACGGGCTGAAAAAAAGATTATTTATTTATTTATTTTTCTCTATATAATATTTTAAAAAAAAATGTTCTGACCGACAATGATAGCCTGCCCTTTCATCCGACAACGCCAATGTGGTTTTTCTTTCTAAGCTACCTTTTTCCCTTGTAATCATAAAGTTATAAATATAGCACAAATAGTTCTACCCGTACATTATATTAAAAAAATTTACGTAAAATTTCACAAAATGCAAGAAAGATGTGTGATTAAGGCTTTGTTTGGTAACCATTTATAAATAAATGGATTTATAAATAGATTTAAATTTTAAATTTTGTATAGGTGTCGAAATTTGATTGTGCCATGTGGAGGTAATGATTAAAATGATGTAGAGCTTGTTTGACATCTTTTATTTTTATTTATAAACTCACCTACCATTGATTTGACAACTACTCAACAATCACTACACATTTTAAATTTTAATTAAATCACCACCACTCATTTTTACTCTTTATAAATTCTCTTTATAAATTTACTTTATAAACTTAACCAAACGGGCCCGTAAGTGTTTAAGTCAAATCAAATATGTGGTTAAATGAGGTGTTGTCATGTTTTGAAAAGTTAAAATTTAAATTGATTGATAAATTTGAGGTGTTTATAAATGGTTACCAAACATTGTGTAAAAGTAATGTGTGGATGTCTCCAAAAAAAAAAAAAGTGATGTGTAGAAAAATAAAATCCCATTGCCTTGTATGGAAATAATTTTCTCGAAATCATATTTACTCAAACTCATTTTCAACAATACATTTACTTATTAAAATTATTTTACACGTAAATTTATAATTTTTCCTTAATTTCTAACCACACTGAAAACCACCTCTCAAAAAATCAATTCTCTAGAAATCATTTTCACCAGTGTAATTGTGTAAATATGTAAGTTTGTGTGTAAAAGTTGCATTATTCAGTCACTTATTTCCATGAGATTTTTTTTTTCAAGAAAATATTTCCATGACATATTAATGTTACGTAATTGTTATTTTTTCCCCTCCAAAACCACGCTATGAAGATACAGTTGTAAAATTTTGTTTACAACTACAGCCTCTACAATGCAGAGACCACATAGCTATCATTAAAAAAAAATTGTGAAAGTGAATTCTAATAGATTGCGTATTTTTGAATTCTAATAGATTGTGTATTTTTCATAGTAAGTGACATGACCTCCTATAATTGATAGTCTGACTCTAAATTTAGAGTCAGATCTGTTTCTATAGTCGGACCGATAGAGAATGTGGATTATTATAATTTGAAACAGTTAAAAAAGAAAGAGTTTTTTTGCACAAAGAAGATACCAGTTAACAATATGTTTAAGCAATATATTTACTCACACACCCCCACCAACCCATATATAAATTATTACCTGTAACAGTACAACCGGAAAATTTTAAATTCAATATCCATGTCTACTGTCTAATGTCTACCGCTTCAACTTGTTTTATCAAGAACAAATTTTGTTTTTAAAATTTCACGATAGGCTTTTGACTGACACATGGGATATGACAACAGGTACCTCATTAAAGATTGGAGGAAGAATCATTTTCATTACACTCATCCAAGGCATTGTATGATGAAAATAGGTTCGCCAATTGTCAAAGATCATTACGCCCATTTTGCAACACGGCTTGAAATATGGAAGATTCCTGACACTGTTGGGCTAAAATAACTTCATTAAGAAATTCGTCCATGTTTTAATATCTTAACAAGAAAAGGAAATATTCTAAACGTGTATTCATAAAAGCGTCGTTCAAGATTGCTATGCTGATGTTCCGGCCAAACACATTCAGAAACGGATTGACATAATGAAAAACAATGTTATGTACTATTCTAAGAAGTTTCCTAAAAAAGGAGAAAAAATAAAATGGAAACATTACCCTTCCCCAAACTTACACAAGGTTGATGGGATCAAAGGGTTAGCCCACGTGGTTAAGGGCTGAACCCTTTACCGAGATTACTCGGGTTCGAATCCCCACAATCCCCCTCCCCCATCCCCTTTGTAAAAAAAAAAAAAAAAAATCTTACAAGGCTGATCACTTGAGCTATTACACGAGGAAATGAGGCATGACATATCTGATATCACATAATATAAACATTTCAAGAAACTATAAGTTGAATTGGAAAATATAAACAAAAATGGAAGACCGATAGACGAGAAAAATAGAAAAAGTCCTGCCCCCTGTAGTATTGCACTTTTCTCTGCCTATGATGGCGCTGCTTTTTCCCCTGCCATTTAACACCTTAATAAATAAAGAATAGTAGTAAACTGGAATAAGTTACTTCGTACTCGACCACATAAATTACACAACACTTGGTGCCCAAAGCATTGAATTAGGATACGAATAAAAACTATATCTTAAACAAATTAAGATTCCTCATGTGCAAACTTGTATAACCTGATCAAATCATATCGAGAAACTGCAGTCCGTAAAGAAAAATTAAAGAGGCCCTAAGGCCACACAGAAATTCTTACAATACAAGCATTTCGTCAAAATAAATGAGAGCTTGGTTAAAAATACAACCCATCTCTAGTATTAAGATTAGGGACATGTAAACATGTACATATTTTCAGTTTGTAATAGCAGTTAGTGCATTGAAAATTTGTATAGCTTTCTACTCTGTCAATATATATATATATATATATATATTCTTCCTTCTTCTAGTTACGGTAGTTAGCCATGTGGTATTAGTTCAGCTGAATAGCTTGTGAGTCGCATGTGACTGGATGCAGCCTTGTATATATACACGAGAAATGCTATTTATACATATAAAATGTACAACCCCCAGGTGTATTTAAATGTTCTTAAATCCATCTTCCTTGAAATAACAGCTTATGGGGGTTCGTATAGATTCAAGGATGTGTGTAAAAATTTTGAACAACTAGGTACAAATAGCACTAATACATTGTACTTACCCGATTGAGTTTAATACAATGAAACAATTTTCCCTAAATTGTATTCTTTACAAATCAAATATGGTAATTCAATTTTCCCAATTCCTGATCCTACTTCACAACCTAGTTTAATTGATCCTAGTCCAATTTTCCCTTCCGTCCAGAGGAGTACAAGAGTCAAACAGACTCAATTTCTTAGTACACCTTGCCAATCTCATTGGAATTCAGCAATGCACAGAAAATGAAATGTATGAGGGATGACATTTGATTGCCTTCTGAATAGCATGTGAGCTGCACGTGACAGGATGCAGCCTTATATATAGATATAGTGTATTTCCCGATTGAGTCCAACACAATGAATTAATTTTCTTCAAATTACATTCTTTACAAATCGTACAGGACAGATCACATTATTTTTCTCATTGCACATATGAACTCCTAAATTAATCCATGTAACCACCTACAGAAGTTTCTGAGAACTGTCTTAACATCTTCCACCCCGTTTTATTAAATTCATGGATTCCTCACACTCATTCCTATAATACCCTGGACATATTGTACCCAAAGTGCTGGTAGTTCTACTATATTTGGATAGCTTAAGAGGTGCTAAAACCTCAATTTGTCTATACTGTAACAAAAAGCAATCACAGCTCATCCCCATACATTTTCTGTGCATAATTCTTTGAAAAATTCCTTTAACAAAAACAGAAGGCAAAGAAAAGAATCAAAGAACAAATTACTAACCACTATCAATTCAGAATAAGAAGTGCATCCATAAAAAATTCTGCATGGCAAAGCACATAACTTCAAGGGATGTCAATTAGCATATAAGCCTCAGAAGACGAAAAGAAAAAATAAGAATAAAAATAAAAAGTGGTAAAAATATATTGAACTGTTTAATAACAATAACCTATAGAATTGATAACTGTAAGGTATATTGATCATCATCGGAACAGAAGGGTAGGAGAGACAACCAATTACCGACCATAGACATATGAACCAACCTTACAAGTCCTCCATATTTATGATATTTGTTACTATTATGAAATTGATCTTTTATAATTGTTCAATCTTTGATTACTTTAAGAAGAGGAAAACACCTCAGCGAGTTTGAAGAGAGCACCAAAACAATTATTTGCAAGATGAGTGCTCTACCTTTTTCAAAAGTGACGATGATTGAAGAAACAAATTTGAAAAACCCAACCAAAAAAAGGGAAAAGACTATTCTTCTGTATAACTCTTCAGTAAAAAATTATGTATGAATTTAAAAAATTTTGCAAATAATTAACGAGGATAAACACAATGATTGTTATTGAAAATTTGGGATAGTTTAAATTGAGAAGTTGATTCTTAAATGGTCTCAAAATTTTGTTCTTCGGAAAAAATGTAAGAAGCCTTGTCTTTTTTTTTTTTTTTTTGAAAAATAGACACTATTATTTAACAGTACGAATCATTTCTTAAAAACCCTGATCTTATAAAGAGAAGTATGGTCCTTCTACAGCTTGATTTTGAAAAATTGATTTTCATAAAAAATATAGCATTGTAAAGCTGTAAAACATACAATTGAAGGAAAAACTTTATAGGCGCAAAAGCAAATAAATGAGTAATTGAAAATTAAGTTGACAGAAAAGCGACTTTGAAAGTAGATGGGGAACATTGCTAAAGCTTTTCTACATTGATTGGAATGTTCAAGAGTTTTAAAGTTTGAAGAACATTTGTAAGGAAAACCATGATATATATATAATAAATGTATAACATACTTTCTGGGCAACATTTTGTAAAAAATAAATAAAAATAAGGATGAATTAAAAATGTTTTGTTAGAAAAGTTTATAAGAAAAAACACATTCACAATTTTTGAAAACTTAAAAATAGTTCAAAGAGCGAAAGCGGTTATTGAACATGAAGCTTTTATGGGAATAAGGATAAACAAAAACTTCAATTTTTTGGGAAAATATTTGACCCAACAATAAGAGAGCACGTCAAAATTTGCAATAGCTCGAATTGGATAAGCGCAATACTTTTATTAAATTTGATTTGAATGTTTGAAGAATTGAAATTGAGAAATCTTGTAAGGAATACCAAATATAAGTGGACGACAATGAGGATATAAAAATTTGTAATAGTTTAAATTGTGAAAGTGATTCTTAAACAAGCAGGTTTCAAAATAGCTGAAGTTTCTTAATAGTATCTTTTTTCCCCTAATCTTGAAAAGATAAGTACGAGTCCTCATACAATTTGATTTGTGAGAATTGGTCATCTTCAAAGAGATTATTTGAGAAATGGATGGTCCAAAAGTTCAAAAAACATGTAGATTTGACCGAAAAATATATGGGTACAAAAGTGAGATGAATATGAGATTGCTTTGACCAATTTATATTTAAAAGTAGAATTGGTTTGCAAATGAAGGATTTACTTTTCAAAAAATAAAAAATAAAAAATGAAGCTTTTGAATGTTTAAAGAAATAGAGTTGGAAACTAGAATAATCATATGCGAAACAAATGTTTTTGGAATAAATGAAATACATTTTTTTTTAAATCAAAGGTTTTGTACCCGTTTATATACTGATTTCAATGAAAAATAACGAGAAATAAGAGAGAAAGTGGGTTCCATGATGGAGATTTGTCCAATACACGCAGGTCCCATAAAATATGTGAATGAGATTTGCTTTGATAGAATTGGTTTGAAAATGGAGGATTTACTTAAAAAAAAAAAAAAAATGAAGCTTGTGAATGTTTAAAGAAATAAAGTTGGAAGCTAGAATTTTGAACTTTTCCCATTGTTTTTCCAACAATAATAGTAAGATATGGATCCTTTAGAATGATAACATCTCCATTCAAATCTTGGAGGAGGACCATAAGCAACATGTTACTATGACTGAAGAGAGTATTATTGTGGTATCTATGATTTATGCCAAATCCACGGTCAAGGGCGGAGCTACAGGAATGCAACGGTATGCACGTCCATAAGCACCTTTTCTAGTCCTTTTTTTTTTTTTTTTTTAAAGATGAAAGTCTTCAGTTTTCTGCAGAAATAGCATTATAGAGTTGAGGAAGACGAAGGGAAATAGAAAACTTTATTAACACACATGACACAACCCAAGAAGTTGATTGGCTGACTCTCTCTTTGTAATAATTTAGCGCTACCCCAAGTCTCTCTCCTCATTCCTTTTCTTTTCTAATAATTTACCGCTACGCCACATCTCTCTTGCCTCATTTCTTTTCTTTTCTATTTTTTTCATTATCTTCTTTTTGACAGTATTGCGATTATCTTCTATATTTCATAATAATTTGTTTTTTATTTTTTTTTCCTTTATGTCACATGTCTTTCTTTATTTCTTACTTATTTATTTTTTCTTTTGGCTAATTAATTTTAGATTTGTATAAAAAAGGGAATATCCTTATTTGTTTTTAGGAAAACTTTCCTTGACAATACGTGATATTGAAACACATAATTTTCAATTACTTTATTAAAATAAATAAACAATACTTAAAGTTTCCTAAATAAGAAATTAAAGTTATAAGTCATGGAAACTATTTTAAATTGATTTAAATTTTTGTCACATGACATTATTTTCTTGATTCACTATTTTTGAAAAAGCAACTTTAAATTAGTTTAAATTGTAGCCACGTGGCAAAAATTGAAACCAAACATCATTTTTAATTAGTTTAAATTGTTGCCAAACTTTAAACCAAATATCATTTTGAATTATTTATGTGATAAGTTAGTAATAGTCATTGGGGGGGGGGGGGGGGGGGGGGGGGGGGGGGGGGGGGGGGGGGGGGGGGGGGGGGGGGGGGGGGGGGGGGGGGGGGGGGGGGG
>CAVNYN010244666.1:0-14070 GCA_963692815.1 Nyctanthes arbor-tristis | reverse complement strand
GACATGTGACAGCATCGTTGCTTTTTTTTTTTTTTTTTTGCTCTGGCACTCAAATGGGAATGTATATCAAGCTTCCAAGAGATCACTTGAAGCCATCTTGGCAAACAAGACCTCCTAAAACCTCTTCAACCTTGTGTGGATAGTCCATCGCACATATGTTGATTACCTATCAACGCACTTTGAAAGGTTGCAAAACAAACACAGTTTAGAACATGTAAGTTCGTTTGCAAGAATAACTCTCACGGATTATAGCGATGTGTTTATCTTATCCTCTCGGTCAAGCTTCGAGGAATATTGCAAAGATAATTTTCTCGCTCAACTCGTCTTTATTTGCCTTCTCAACCTATAAGAGAATTTATAGAATCGGACTTTCAATTCTTATGTAAGACAAGAACTAAAGATACCAAATTCATAAAGAAAACAAAGATAAGGAAAGTAGAATGTTAGTTAACCTTAAATACAAAACTTTCCTAATTCTAATAGAACTTAACATGCTTGTAGTTTAACCTAGTTAAATAAGGTAATAGATAGATAACTTAAACTAGGAAACTAGAAGTTGCATGAATTAAAACTATCTTGAGACTTAAGGCAGTGTACACATATCTCAACATTTTCTTCTCGGCCAAGACACGTAATTTGCATGCTAAATAAAATTTCAAACGTTATCTATGTCATGCAAAATATGTGACAAGTATTTTAACACTTAGTAAAAATTAGGAATGCCAATTTTACGAAAGATTTTGTACTAACAGAAGGGAATTTGAAGCTGAAACCTTGAAAAGGAGAGAAGAGGAGGTGAAACAACTGTAGATATGTATGCTTTGCATCTTGTATGTAATACAGTCCTATTGATCGTCACAAATAGAAAATTTTTTAGCATCCTGATTTCATGCTAACTTTTATTATTATTAAAAGACATTTTGAAATGTTATAATTATATTTGTAAAATTATGTAAATATCTAAATCCCATAGAAGTAAACACAAACACACATTGCATTACATAGTCCCATTGTAGAGCCAGCCGCTGGGACGTTTGTGGCTCCAACTGTTGTTGTGGACGAGTTCTTCGCGACTGACAACTAAAACTCACCAATTGTGGGACAACTATTTTCCTTTATTGGTCTATTTCATAAATAAAACTCACGAATAGTGAGTTTAAAAAAAATCACCAATAGTGGGATAATTATTTTTCTTTCATTGGTTTATTTTAGAAATATAGCTGGCTACTGGCACTTTAACATCGAAATGAAGTAGATTAATCAAGATTCAATGTTATGATTTACTGTTAGTTAATATCTCCATCTCATAAAGATAGTTCAGCAATTATTTTTCAAAAATTAAGAAATGGTCGTTAATATAGTTGCAATATTAAATTTTACTAATATTTTCCATATATACCCTTATATCATGTTATGTTTGAAAATACATTCAATGCATAAGTAATTGATATAGAGTAATAATAAAGGATAATACTATTTTTAGGTAATCAATCAACTAATTTTTTACAAAATAGAGTAAACTCACATAGGGTAACTGAACTACTTTTTTAGACGGATGGAAATAGGAGGGGGTTATAGGATTTGTCTATCTTTTGTCTCTCTTGAGTGCTTATTTGATTCTTATTATGGGAGTCAAATTGTAATGGAAAATTATAATGAGTTAAACTGAGTGGTAGAAATTTAATTGAAGTTTGATATGTGTGGTGATAATTGATCAGCTGTCAAATCAGTAGTAGGTGAAATTATAATAGGAAAAATAATAAGTACCAAATAAGCTATGAATGTGTGAGAATGATCAATGGCTTAAGCATTTTTATAATATGTCATGTCATGACAATTTTAATTTTTATTATTATTATATTTATTATTTTTGAAGGGAAAAATTGTGCTTCATTAAATCGTGCATTGGCAAATCGTCGAGCCAATTATTATCCAACGAATACAATTAAACCAAGAACTACAAAAAGAAAGAGAAAGACTGAAAGAAGGAATAATGTAAGCAGCCATATTCCTCTCCTAGGCAGTGAGATATGATTGCATGAGCCAGCCACATCCTATCTCAGACATAATCAATTAATGTTAGCGGCTGTTTGATTCTCATTATTGCAATGGAATTATAATGAGATGAAATTAGTAGTGTATTTTTAATGAAAGTTTGAAATTTATCGTTATAAATGAGCAGTTGTCAAAACAGTGGTCAAATCAGTGGTATGTGAAATTATAATATATTTTGAAAAAAAAGAATTAGGTTAGAATATGAAACGTTGGACTTTTGTTATGCAATAGAATTGACAGACTAGTATTTTGTTTTGCATTTTGGCTTTCACTAATTAATGAATACGTTTCAATCATAGTCATCTCACAATATAAATTAAGAAATCACAAGTGGCTTTTATTTGGCTAATCAAGACAATCAAGACAAAATATATTACATATATTTTATATGTAGTTGTTGAATAATTAGTAAATTACAAAAACTAGAACGTTTAATCTGAACAACAACAGTGTCTTTAGTCGAACAAAATGGTCATACTTTATGAACACATTACGCATTTCAGAACTTTTTAATATATATTGCTATATTTCTATATATCTATTATCTATATATATATATATATATTTATATATATATATCTAGCTTAGGAGAGTTTAGATTGATGGCTTATGCTGCTCTAATTACCTTTCTCAAACACTAGAAGAAACCCTACATTCCTATGATCAACAATCCCGACTTCTTCATGAAGAGCAACATATTAGATCTCTCCATGAGAAGCTTGGCTCCTTGCTGTCAGTTCTCGAAGATTCTTTAACCAAAGAGAGAGAATCAATTACGCATTGGAAGGAAGAGTCACAGACCTGGCATATGAAGCAGAAGACTTGATTGATTCACATATGTTAAAACAGATTCCATTAGAATCTTCAAGTCGTGGAGAGGAGGAATATGAACAAGGCTTAATGAAGGTAACAGAAGTCAATTCCTTCTTGGAAGAGATGGAGAAGATGAAGAGAACGAAAGACATAGAAGTTGTTCAACCAAGCATCGCTGATTTTTTCGAGATCCAGTACACAACCAGATCAGTATCAAGGGACTTGATGATGACTTGATGTCAATTAAGGATCTGCTCATTGGACAAGCATCTAAACTTGAGAGCATGACTAATGTCAAGACGGGAGTAGGTAAAACGAAACTCAACTTGCCAAATTTGAGATCAAATTATGCACCTTTAATCTTCTAATAGTTTGTTAGAATCCATTATATTTGCACATTTAATCTTCTAACAGTTTGTTAGAATCCATTATATTTCTAATTCATGACTGGAATGTTGAGTTTCCCAATCTCTGATACCACTTGTTGAGTTTGCAACACATCAAATAAATTATTTTTGTTACGCTCACAAAATATTTTTACACCAATGAGACATTAAATATATTACTCATCAATCTGCCACTTAGACACTAACACATTAACTACTCACTACTCACACACGAGCACTCACACCAATCACACTACTAACTAGCACTCCATTCTCACACACTCTCGAGGACACACACTACAATTGCTAGGGTCACTACCGATTTATATATGAGCATTGGCGGTGGATGAAGTTTCCTAGAGAATTGCATCACGTCGGTAGAATCCATGCAACTTTCAATTCTAGATTTGCGTACTATGGCGGCTATATTTTTCTTCCATTTCACCAGATCTTTTTTTTGCTTTTGGCGGCTGGTGATGGCTGTAATAATTTAGCCATTTCCAGATTATTCTTGCAATTTGGATCCTAAAATCGTGCATTATATTTCTCAATAATCCCGGAATTTTCCGACATGAAATTGTTCTAACATATTGCTATTTATCTATGAAAGATATTGCTTGAAGACTAAAATAATTCAAAGAATCTGAACTTTTTATATCGGAAAACGTTGCACGCAAAATCATTCTCAATCTTGATTCTATTTCAAAAGAGATGGTCAAAACGAGCAAATCAAATATCCTGGACGATCTGCAAACAGAGCAGCCATTGCCGGAATCATCGTTACAATCTGGTTCCACTAACGCGATGGAATTAGGTGACGACTTGCGTAGGTAATTAATGGGCAATCCTCTCTCGAGGAGGAATATGAAGAAGGCCTGGAAAAGGTAATGGAAAATCCAAATTCCATCTCAGAGAAGATGAAGAAAATGGATGACATACATGGTCTGAAACCAAGCACCCCCGCTGATGGTTCATCAAAATCCACTTTGCCCGATGCAATTAAGGATCTATTCACTGGACAACCTTCTGTAGTTGAAATCACGCCAGTTGTTGAGCCGGAAACTAGTAAGATTAAACTCACCAAACTCAAACTAAAATTGTTGTATTGCTTTGTTCTAACATGATGTTAAAATCCATCACATTTTCACTTCATTAATAGAGTATTATTAATATATACTGATATTAGCAATTATTTGTGTATGATCTTTCTCGAATTAACTACAAAGCATTATAAAATTATCATCTTCATTATATTGCCGTCATTATCATTATCATTAATATATTATTTTCTATCTTACAAGAGTGCTAAGGTGGCGAAAACATTGCACCGATAAAATTCTCAATCTTGATTCTATTTCAGGAAACGTGGTCCAAATGAGCAACTCAAATGACCTAGAAGATCTGCAAGCAAGGAAGTCAATGCTGGCATCTTGTTCACAATCTGCTTCCATTACCACAATGGATTAGATGATGACTTGCACTAAATTAAGGAACAACTTATTAGTGGGCAATCATCTGTGGAGAAGTGAAATGAAGGAGGCTTGCAAAAGGAAGTAGAAAATCTTAATTCCATCTTGGAGAAGCTGGACATGAATACCACAGAAGCTTTCCGACCAGGTAATCTGCTAGATTGTTCTGCAAAATCTAGTTTGCATGACCCAATTAAGGATCTGCTCACTGGACAACCCTTCTACACCTGAAAGCATCCCAAATGATGAGATAGAAATTGGTAAGACTAAACTCGCCAAAATCGAACTGAAATTATATTGCTTTATTCTAACGGGATTTTAAAATCCATCACACCTTCACTTCATAGCTAGTTATGTAGTTGTTTATTTGCTAATAAAATCTAACTTTAGATTAAAAATAATAATAATAAAACAACAACTTCATACCTAGAGAAATTAATAATATAGCCATAAGGATGAACAATAAAAGGCAAGGAATCGTAATTAAGAAACTTAGCATAGAAAAAATATGTAAAAGACTATTTCTAAGGATGTTTCAAATTCCTTTTTCTCAATCTTAATTCTTTCTATTTCAAAAGAGATGGAGAAGATGAGTGGAACAAATGACTTAGAAGATCAGCGACAAAAGAAGTCATTGCTAGCATATTCTTCACAACTTGTTTCCACAACTAAGAGCACTACGGTGGAAATGTGGAAGTGCACCAATCAAAATAGATTCTATCAAAATCTGTAAGGGCTTATGGAGTTAGGAGTTGTTTTGGGAAACTAATCCACGCACTCTGTTGCTGTGCAAAGTTTACGGTGTGTAAGGATCAAGATTCTGAGGACAAATATGAAGAAGGCTCATTAAATATAATAGAAGATTAGGATTCCCTTTCTGAAGAAGAGGGGAAGATGAAGGACATGAATGATATAGAAAGTCTGCAACCAAAAACCCCAACCGATGGATCATCAAAATCCAGTCCCCATGATCCAATTAAGAATATGCCAAGTGGACGGCCATCTAAACTTGAAAGAAACTATGTTCTTGAGACACAAATTGGTAAGACTAGACTCACCAAACTCAGAATCAGATTATATAACTTTGGTCTAGCAGTTTGTTAAAGTCATGAATATAAAAGAGTAGTAATTTGGAAAACAAGCATAAAAAAGAGTCATTAAATATTTTTTACAGATATTCCCTGTAAATCATTTTTTCCCAATCTTGATTATATTTCAGAAAAGGTGATGAAAGTGAACTCATGGCTTGAATCTTCATCACAATCTGCTTCCACTAACAATAATGCTACGGTGGGACTTGATGACAACATTCTTGAAATTAAGAAAAGACTGATTGAACAATCGCCTGAGGTGAAAATTATTCCAATTGTAGGGATGGAAGGTATTGGTAAGTCCACACTCGCAAGAAATATATACGGTGACTCATATATCATGGATCGTTTTAACATCTGTGCGTGGATAACTGTAACTCAGAATTATTATCTTGGGGAACTAGTCATAAGCCTTCTAAATTCCATGACGGACTAAGATCTTGAGTTAAATGGTAAGGACACAGTAGACCTAAAAACACAACTATATTAATCTTTGAAGGGCAAAAGATATCTAGTTGTAATAGATGACATTTGGGATCCCAAGGCATGGGACGAAGTAGAATAGCTATTTCCAAATGAGAGGAATGGAAGTCGGATTATTTTGACTACTCGGGAATCTAGAGTGGCTGTTAAAATAGACTCTTTTGTCCCTATTCACAAATTAAATTTTCTCTCTCTGGAGAAAAGTTGTGATCTTTTGTGTATGAAGGTCTTTGAAGAAGATTCTTGTCCTCAAGAACTCAAGGGTATTGGAAAAATGATTGCCAAAATATGCAAAGGACTTCCTCTTGCACTTGTAGTGGTTGGTGACCTTCTCTGCAAAGGTGAAAGGACACCAGCATATTGGTGGTATGTTGCAGGAAATGTACTATCTTGGAGTTACAACAACTTACCTTATCATCTAAGAGCATGCTGTCTCTATATGGGAGTTTTCCCTGATGACTACAAGATACATGTCTCGAATCTTGTCAAATTATGGGTTTCTGAGGGATTTTTAAAGACGGTTGCGACTAAAAGTTTAGAACAAGTGGTGAAGGAGTATTTGGAAGATCTTATTGATAGAAATTTGATTTTGGCTCATGAATTCAATTATGAAGGTGAAGTAATAAATTGCAAAATCCATGACCTCAAGAGAGGCTTGTGCATGAGAAAAGCTCAAGAGGAAAAGTTTCTTGATGTAGCAAACCAATTTAAGATTTCTCCGGAAATCTTAAAAAATCATCGCCGTGTAAGTATTCACCAGGGAAAGCAATATGCCTTGGTGAACATGGAGGAGTCAACACTGCAGTCTCTTCTGTACTTCGGAGAGAGTATATCATCATTTCCTATACATGACTTTCAACGGCTTAAGGTGTTGGATGCATGCAATATAACCTTCAATGAGTTTCCAACTGGAATAGTAAAACTTTTTAAGGTATGTTGCTTTGATCTACACTAGAACACCTGAGATCCCTGCCTCGATATCCAAACTTCAGAATCTTGAAACCGTAATTATTTTTTGAAGGAAAGCATTTCTTGAAACTACACTATGCTAATGTTTCCAGTGGAAATATGGGACTTACCAAAGTTTAAGCATCTATTGATCTATTGTCTGAAAGTGCTTATTTGCGTCCACCCAATGATACAAAAAACACGAACTTACAAAGAATTTCTAGTGTACACTATTTGATATGTTTCCGACAGAGCCATCCTAACTTGAATATATTGCGAATGACATATGCATATCATAGTAATTGGTCAGACTATCTTCTTCAAAATTTAGCCTATCTATATCAACTTAAAAGTCTGAAGTGCTGTTTCAATGCCTTATCATCTTTCATACCAATGCCCGCGAGGCTTGCTTTCCCACCGAATTTGAAGAAGTTAACTTTGAGTTATTGCAAACTTTCTTGGCAAAAGATGTCGATTTTTGGTTCACTTTCCAACCTTGAAGTTCTTAAACTAAAAAAAAATGTCCCTTTGAAGGCACAACATGGAAAACAAATGAAAGGGAGTTTGAACAATTAAAGTTCCTTCATCTTTATTATAGTAATATGGTAACTTGGGAAACAGAGGAATCACATTTCCCAGGCTTTGAATGGCCAGTTCTTAATCATTGCATAGATATATAGATGCCATCCCTTCTCAAATAGGTCAGACTCTAATTCTTCAACAAATCGTCTTGATTGAATATTGTCAGTTGTCTACTAAGATTTCGGCAGGTTCAATAAAATAGGAATAGTATGAGATTGGAAATGAGGTCCTCAACATGAGATTGGAAATGAGGGCTTTAAATTGCTTTTCCATCCCTATGATCACAAGTATAGAGCTTCGGGTGGCAAATCCTTTCACAAGGTTCCTAATTTAGACACTATTGTATATTCTTTTTCTCAATGGCTTTATTTCTATGTTGTGCTATACATTTTGCAGAGGTACATATCAAGAGTAGTACTTCCTGAAATTTTGGCTGATGTAAGTTAAGACAACTGGAATTTATAACTTATGTCAAATTGAACTAAATTAACAATAACCTAATTAACTAGAATTATTATTCAATTAGTTAGCTAGAAAGTTTACATGACAAAATGCTTTTCTATATCATTTTCTTTACTAAACATAGATAATTAACTAAAATATTCTTTACCAGTTTATTAGGAGGTATATCAATTTGTTACTAATCAAGTTTATTTTCATTGCTCTACGTATTGTAGCCGATTGCCGCGAAGAAAAAGTCTAGAAAACAATTAGAAAAGTTCGTAAAAAGAGCTTTAGGGTAAGTTTTGCAAGAACATATTCTTTATCTTATTATTATTACACACACGGTGTATAAAATTGAATTCCACACCAATAAACTATAATCTCAAATTTTTGTGCGGAAACCATGCAAATGTAAGAGACCAGTAGTAGTTTCTAGTTTTTTATAACTACGTTCTCCATAATAAAGTAGAGATCGCGTACATGGTTTCCATAAAAAAAAACTACTGACCTTTTTATGTAACGTATTAAATAAGCCACGAGTACTTAATTTGTTAAATAGTTGTGGAACCTACTTTGTTATACTATGCAGAAGAAGAACGAGCTGATTTAGCATCTTCAATGCAAATTGGGATGATGTGGATTAGAGATATAGATACAAAATATATAAAATTTCAACTCTCTCTCCCCCCACCCCTTTTTTGCCCTTTTTTCACTTTATTTTCCATTTTTTTCTCCATAATGTCCTTGTCAAAGTCTAACCGTGGAAAGTGTCAAAGGCATCAAAAAGAAAAAATGGAAAATACAGAAAGAAAAAGGCAAGAAAGAAGAGAAAGAGAAAATTGATATTTGTGAGATCGATGTGTCTGTATCTCTCCTCTACGTCACTCCAAAACTACACATTTGTGATGCTCGATTAACTTTTGTCCCAAGAATTTCCACATATATAACTAGGAAAGCGAATCTTTTTTATTGTAAAAAAATAAATAAATATATATACCCTTTATATAATAATAAAATTATTGCAGCGACCGTAGACATAAGCCTATCTCAAATTGAGGTGAACTTTTTATAAGATCTTAAAATTTCTTGTCCTTGCATTTCCAGCATTCTTGAATAATTTTGTTACTTACATTAACCAAAAAACACTCTTTATTTTTGCTGTTTTCTTGTTTTATTTTCTCTTAGGACGGAACTGTGTAATAAACTAATGTCTTTGTAGCAGTATCAGATATGAAAAGTTTGTATATATCGATCGAGTCAATTTTCGATTCCCTGTGTTCGATTTTTGCGGCTGCGATCTGAAATTCCTAAGGTAACTACCAACTTTTTAATTCTCTTCTTTGCTTTTCTTCGGTCATCTAAAAGCTCGTCCATGTGCATTATCATACAATGACCGTCGTCTCACAGAGTGCATTAATTATTGCACTTAGCTAAACGTGATTTTATGGTCTTTCCATTTTATATTTCTTAGAACGGTGTAATATGTAAGACCGGCCATTTGTTCATAAAACTGATTTACTAAAAACGATGAGTACGCATTTAGTCATGTAAAACATTGAGTATGCATTTATTATAACTTGCGATCTTTATCTCTAATTTACTGATCTCAAACTTCAGTTCATTACTGTATCATACACAGTATTTTGTTCACTATGATGAAAATATCTGTATAGTATAGTAAATCATAGAAGCTTTATATAGTTCACTTGCGTCCGCATAAACTTTCTCTTGGTAATTTCATTTGTTTGTATAGAACTTTTCAGCAACTACTAAATGGAACTTGCTCTAGATAATTCCAGTCATTGGTTATATTTTGTAGATTTGGATTTAGATGATAATTTTAGTATTGAGTATTATAATCAGTGTGGCTTAAGTAATATATTTATTTTTATGCACTCATTTTAGTTAATACACTACCTTTTATAGCTCTTATATAGGAATATGCAAATTGAGGAGATCATTATGGAAGCTATATAGCGGACAAACATATTTAATTCTCAAGTTTTTATCTTTGAATGAATGTAATATTTTTTATATTGTAACTTTGTAAAATGGATGACTTAGTCTTGTAGTTCATGTTCATTATTACTTGTAGATTGCATGTGTTACTTATATAATGATAGTCAATATATCTTGCTATAGTTTGTCTATCTTATCTGTACTTTGCATGTTGTCTGGGGGAGCCTATTTACGACCAATGCGGTCCATGGGCCGCACTGGTTACCCAAGCCCATAAAAAGTTTAATTGCATTTGGGCCGAAAATCAACATCTAGGTCGCCCAATAATCTTCTCAATTGCATTGCCAACTTCCTCTTTTATATATACTCAGCCCGATAATGTTATATTTGAAATTGAATGTGGGATTTCATCTGTCTTAAATTACTTATATCCTCTATTTTTATTTTATAAAGAATACGCTCAACCACTGTTTGCTATCAACTCCACAAGGAATACAATTCAATTCTCTTTGTAAATTGCATTTCTAACTTCCACTTTTACGGCACCAACATTATTATATTTTTTATGTAATCCGATGTGGGAATCGGTACCTCCTGATAAACCTATGTTATTATATGTTTGTTTTGAAAAGATAATCATGTTAGATTTGTGTTTATTAGTTATAACATGGATATCTCTTCACTAGATCATATGCAAAATTTCCAACCACACCTCTAAAAAAAAATCTAACCACACTGAGAAAAAATCCTGGCTCTACCCCTCCGTGTGTTAGTCATCTATATTTTGGTGATGTTTACATCTTTTCATAATATAAACATTCATTAGGAAATGGGAATATTTGCCGAATCATTGTAGAAAACTTAAGCAAAAAATAAATAAATAAATTAATTAATTAATTAAAAAAGAAATAAAGTTCTTTTGTTTATTTATAGTGAATTGGGCTTTTTGCTAAATTCAGCAAAATATTTCCGTTAAAAATTGGAAGTATAGAATGGGTTAAGATAATTTGTCTATTCCTTTTTTTTTTCCTACGGTGTTTTAGAAAAAAAAGGTTAGATTAGACCACATGGTCTTGCCCATTCTATACCTTTCTATATCTATACCATATAATAAAGTGGCTGAGCTAGGACAGGTCCCACCTACAGTTTCCCGCCCAAACTCATCTAGTTTTACTTTTTTTTTTTTAATTACTGTTATTGGGCAAATTTTTTTCTTTTTCGTCCGCTGTTTTTCTTGGCCAGAGATGTGTATCATGCGTTCTATTCTTGGGAAGGGGAACAATCACAAATGCATTACAGCCACAGTTCACACCTTCTTCTTCTTCTTCTTCTTCTTCTTCTTCTCTCTCTCTCTCTCCCCCCTTCTCCCACCTCCAAATTTCTAGCTCTACATCGCTACTCCCTGTCTTCTCTCTCCCTTTTCTCGGTGTCGATCAGCGATTCTTTGGCAAAATGAAAGCTTATTAACATTTTTTTTCTTTATTTTTTAAGTTAACAGTGGAGCGGATCGGATCGATTTGACCATAACGATGTCATTATCGTCATAACGATTTGAATATTTTTTAACGAATAGTGTCATTAAATTAAAATTTCAACTTCTAAGTTATACTGACAAATTATAAACATTTCTCAATATGTTGTGAGTGGTATTGACTAGTATTTAGAGACGAGCACCTCTTATCAAAGCCCAAAAATGGATAATTAACGCATAATCATTTAGTTATCATTATATATTTGAATATTATTGAGTGAACAGTACCATTAAATTAAAATTTGAACTTTTAAGTTATACTGACAAATTATAAACAGTTCTTAATGCATTGTAAATGATATTGACTAGTATTTAAAGATGAACATATCTAATCAAGCACTTAAAATGGATAATTAACTCATAACATTTTTGTTGTCATTATAACAATTTGAATATTTTTGAATGAATAGTATCATTAAATTAAAATTTCAACTTTTAAGTTATACTGACAAATTATAAACTTTTCTCAATGAGTTGAGAGTGGCATTGACTAGTATTTAAAGATGAACACTCTAATCAAGCACTTCAAATAGATAATTAACTCATAACGATTTCATTATCATTATAACGATTGAATATTATTGACTGAATCGTGTTATTAGATTAAATTTTGAACTTATAAGTTATAAGATCGGAAGTCAGAAGTATTTTCTAATGTGTTGTAAGTCGTATTGACTGGTATTTAGTCATGATCACATCTAATCAATAACTAAAATGGATAATTAACTGGTAATTATTTCATAATCGTTATAACAATTTGAATATTTTTGAGTGAATAGTATCACTAAATTAAAATTTGAACTTTTAAGTTATACTGAAAAATTATAAACGTTTTTTAATATGTTTAGAGTCATATTGACTAGCATTTAAAGATTATTTAGAGATGAATAAATCTTATCAAACAACTAAAATGGATAATTAAATCATAACGATTTCGTAATCGTTATAACGATTTGAATATTTTCAAGTGAATAATGTCATTAAATTAAAATTTGAACTTCTAAGTTTTACTGACAAATTGTAAATATTTCTCAATGTGTTGTATGTCGTATTAACTAGTATCTATAAATGAAAGTCTCTAATCAAATAACTGCAGTGGATAATTAACTCATAACGATTTGAATATTTTTGAATGAATAGTATCATTAAATTAAAATTTGAACTTCTAAGTTATACTGACAAGTCATAAATATTTCTTAAGGTGTTGTGAGTGCATTGAGTAGTATTTAGAGAAAAAAAGCGCTAATCAAACACCTAAAATTGATAATTAACTCATAATGACTTCATTATTGTTATAACGATAAGAATATTATTGAGTGAATAGTGTCATTAAATTAAAATTTAAACATCTAAGTTATACTCACAAATTATAAATATTTCTTAATATGTTGTGAGTTGTATTGACTAATACTTGGAGCTGAACACCTCTAACTAAACAACTAAAATTGATAATTAAATAATATCGTTTTCATTATTGCTATAACGATTTGAATACTTTTGTGTGAATAGTGTCCCTAAATTAACATTTGAACTTCTTTGACAAATTATAAGCATTTCTTAATGTGTTGTGGGTGGTATTGATTGATATTTAGATATGAACTGCTATAGTTAGCCACATAAAATGGATATGACTAAATTAAAATTTGAACATCTAAATTATATTGACAAATTATAAGCACTTATTAGTGTTTTGTGTGGTACTGACTAGTATTTAAAGATGAACACCTTTAATCAAGCACTTAAAATGGATAATTAAGTTATAACGATTTCGTTATCGTTACAATGATTTGAATATCGTTGAGTGAATAATGTCATTAAATTAAAATTTAAACTTATTTGTTATACTGACAAATTACAAACATTTCTTAATGTGTTATGAGTGATATTGACTAATGCTTAGAGATGTACACCTTTAATCAAACACTTAAAATGGATAACTAACTCATAACGATTACGTTATCGTTATAACAATTTGAATATTATTAGGTGAATATTGTCAGTAAATTAAAATTTGAACTTCTAAGATATACTGAGAAGTCAAAAATATTTTTTGATGTGTTGTGAGTCGTATTGATTTGCTTTGAGATGAAGAACTAAAATGGATTATTAACTCATAATGATTTCGTAATCGTTACAACGATTTGAATATTTTTTAGTGAAAAGTGTCATTAAATTAAAATTTGAATTTCTAAGTTATATTGACAAATTATAAATATTTCTTAACGTGTTGTGAGTGATATTGATTTGTATTTAGAGATGAATACTTCCAATTAAACATCTAAAATGGATAATTAACTCGTAATGATTTC
>CAVNYN010244652.1:0-12197 GCA_963692815.1 Nyctanthes arbor-tristis | reverse complement strand
ACTCTTTCCCTACACGACGCTTCTTCCGATCTAGAAAATGAACTGCACAAAAAAATTACTCAATCCATTCTGATTATTTGATCTTATTTTCCTTTTTAAGATGTCCCACATATATAGTCTCCATTTATATTAAAAGATCTAACTTGTATTACTTTACAAATATATCTATATTTAATATTTTAATTATAACTATCAATTTTGAATTTTACTCTTAAAAAAGGGTATATCAGGAGGCACTTTTTCATGAGTAATTTTTTTTTACCTCAATAGGCATCGAGTGAATACAAGTATGTATATGTCTGATGCCTATTATTAGACTATTAACTAATAATATGAAATAAGTAGGTAACTATTAATATAATATTAATAAAACATTAATAGAGTATATAAGCAGGTAACTATTAATATAATATTAATAAAACATTAATTTAACATGTCAAATATTAAATCAAAACTGTATATTTATTGTTTTTGTCATGCAAATCCGATAATACGTCTTTGTCCAATATTTTATTGGGCGGGTCAAGACAGGTTGAGTCATGGGGTGGGGTGGGACTCCACCATGATCCATGAAAGGACTCATGAATTTTTTCATTTTCAATTAATGTTATGTGCAACTCATTATTAATTGATAAACGTAGAATAAAACAAAGCTTTTATTTAGAATTTTAAAGTTACCAATATTAACTAATATAATAATATGATTCTTTCAATTTGATAGAAAAATCTTTTCAAAAAAATAATATAATAAAAAATAAAAATAAATTGCCACAGATTTGTGGGTCGATCAGTCAAATTGACATCTCTAATAATTTCAGCATATTTTAGAATAAAATTTACTAAAAATAAAAAAATGCTTGGTGGGTCATGGGTCTATGAGGCGGGTCCAACCTAACCCACACCCGCCCTGGACCCACGGCGGTGTAGACTATATTGCCCTACACCCGTCTTTTTACCCCGATTGGGTGTGGTAAGTCAATCTTATAAGGGGCATGTCTCAACGGGTTTATAGGTAGATGTGTCACATCGCCATCCCTAATTACTTGACTGCTAATTATTACAATTTTATATAAATTAGACGTGTGAACTTGAACGACATGTTTGGAGGAGATCAGAATTATGAACTCAAGTATTTTACTACAAATATCCCATGGTGAATTGTAATTCTCATATCAATTCGTAATTTTATACAATACAACTGGTACATTATACTTTATTTATGAAATGATATCCACACTCAAACGTCAATTTCGATGTGAATGTACACTATAACTCTACCCGTATAACGCACAGGTAAAAAAATCTAGTTAGTATTATAAATATATAGATTATTATTATGGTGGACAAAAAAATGGGGAAAAAAGAAAAAAATGAAAATAAAAAAAGAAAAATAAATGAGACATTAGGCATCAACTTCACATCATCATGACATCAAATTTCTCATTCTCCTTAGGGAACCAGTTTTAAGATGGGAAAAAATAACTCACAACTTAATTAGTATTATAAATATATAGATATAGATTATTATTATTATTATTATTATTATTATTAGGGTGAACAAAAAAAAGAGGAAAAAAGAAAAATAAACGAAAATAAAAACAGAAAAATAAATGAGACATTAGCGACATGAACTTAACATCATCACGACATCAGATTTTCAATTCCCTTATGGAGCCAGTTTTAGGTGGGAAAAAATAACCTACCTCTTAGTTAGTATTATAAATATATATAGATTATTATTATTATTATGGCGAACAAAAAAAAAAGAGGAAACAAAGAAAAATAAACGAAAATAAAAATAGAAAAATAAATGAGGCATTAATGATATCAAGTTGATATTATCATGACATCAAATTTCCAATTCTCTTAAGCTGCAGTTTTAGACAGAAAAAATAACACATCGCTTAGTTAATATTATAAATATATAGATTTCCAATTCCCTTAGGGTTCCAGTTTTATGCGGGAAAAAATAACCCACTATTTAGTTAGTATTATAAATACATAGATTATTAGGGTAAACATAAAAAGAGGAAAATAAGAAAAATAAGCGAAAATAAAATAAAAAATAAATGAGACATTAGAGACATCAACTTGACATCATCATAACATGAGATTTATAATACCCTTAGGGTGCTAGTTTTAGGCGGGAAAAAATAACTCACCACTTAGTTAGTATTATAAATATATCGATTATTACTATTAGGATGAACAAAAAAAGAGAAAAAATAAAAATAGAAAAATAAATGAGACATTAGCGACGTCAACTTGAAACCATCATGACATCATATTTCCAATTCCCTTAGGGTGCCAGTTTTAGGATACTATAACTCTACCCGTGCAATACATAGGTAAAAAAAATCTATTTAGTATTATAAATATATAGATTATTTTATGGTGAACAAAAAAAGAGGGAAAAAAGAAAAGTAAACGAAAATAAAAATAAAAAAATAAATGAGACATCAAACATTAACTTGACATCATCATGACATCAAATTTCCAATTCCCTTAGGGAACCAGTTTTAGGTGGGAAAAAATAACTCACCACTTAGTTAGTTTTATAAATATATAGATATAGATTATTATTATTATAAAAAGAGGAAAAAAAGAAAAATAAACGAAAATAAAAATAGAAAAATAAATAAGACATTAGCTACATGAACTTAACATCATCACGACATCAGATTTCCAATTCCCTTATTGAGCCAGTTTTAGGTGGGAAAAAATAACATACCTCTTAGTTAGTATTATAAATATATATAGATTATTATTGTTATGGCTAACAAAAAAAAAAGAGGAAAAAAAGAAAAATAAACGAAAATAAAAACAAAAAAATAAATGAGACATTAGCGACGTCAAGTTGATATTATCATAACATCAGACTTCTAATTCCCTTAGGCTGCTAGTTTTAGACAGGAAAAAATAACCCATCACTTAGTTAATATTATAAATATATAGATTTCCAATTCCCTTTGGGTTCCAGTTTTAGGCGGAAAAAAATAACCCACTACTTAGTTAGTATTATAAATATATAGATTATTTTTAGGGTGAACAAAATAAGAGGAAAACAAGAAAAATAAGCGAAAATAAAAACAAAAAAATAAATGAGATATTAGAGACATCAACTTGACATCATCATGATATGAGATTTCTAATTCCCTTAGGGTGCCAGTTTTAGGTTGGAAAAAATAACCCACAACGACATCAGATTTCCAATTCCTTTAGTGTGCTAGTTTTAGGCGGGAAAGATAACTCACCACTTAGTTAGTATTATAAATATATCGATTATTATTATTAGGGTGAACAAAAAAAGAGAAAAAAATAAAAATAAACGAAAATAAAAATAGAAAAATAAATGAGACATTAGCGACATCAATTTGACACCATCATGACATCAGATTTCCAATTCCCTTAAGAAACTTGTTTTAGGCGGGAAAAAATAACCCACAACTTAGTTAGTATTATAACCTATATCAATGTCCCATTTTTTAAATATGCACAAAGATGTCACTTTTTGACTTTTTTACCCTTCATATTTTCTCTAATTTACAACTTCTACCATTATATTTCCCACCCCCACCAAACCCTAGCCACCAACTACCATCTCTCCACCACCTCTGGCTACCATCTCAGACCACCATTCCCCATCCTCCTTACCCCGGATCATTGATCTATAGCACTAGATGGGTGTTGTGATCGTAACACCCATATGTGAAGTGTTGTAGATCGCAACAAGTGCTACGAGCGCCACCATGGGGTGGTGCTGCGATTTGGATCACCATCACATGGGTGCTGTGAGAGTGTAGCACCCCCATGGGTGAACTTGTAATAGAAGTGATGCTGCGATTTACAGCAGGGCTAGAAGTTTTGGCGCTGCCAGCCGTCGCGTGGTGGCAACAATGTTGAGCACTTGGGGGTTATATTTAGGGTTACGGTTTGGTGTTAGATTTCATTTTTAGTCCTTGATGCGTTAATTTTGGCCATTTTTAGAAGTTCCCTATTTTCAAACACATCGCATTAATTTTAAATCCACGTGTGTGGGTAAGGCATGACATTCTCAATCAAGTTTTGAATTTTGATGTGTTTAAACACTTCAACTCGTGTTACAAGCACAGTCAACGCTTGATAAAGTATAAAATGTAGCCCAACGTGAACTAGAAGCTGGAATTTAGGTGTATGTAAATATGCATTTTAGAATCTTGTTCATAATTAACTGATAATGTTAAATGCTATCATCAAATTGCTCCAAAAATTATCTCTAGTCATACATCTAGTGCCAGACGCACATATAGTTAGAGATCATTTGACAATCAACACTACACATAGGTTGTCCAAAAAAGGTATAAATAATCCAATTGTTTCAGGAAAATCATAAGTTTCTCTACTCTTTTAAACAAAGCAACTAGATCCCTATAATTTTACTTTCTAAATAAAAAAAAAAGGATCCCTAGAATTTTATTTTCTAAGAAACATAGTGAAACATGGGGGTTGAAGGATCTTTGAATGATTTCCATCCAAAGCCCTATTAGTTCAACTCCTGATCTCCTAATAAATCAATTAACATAGTTAGTGGTAAACCACTAGAACTAAGAGGTGATTCAAATTGTAATCCAATAGTTAGGATGCTTGCGTTCCAAATCAGAGGTACCAGACTTAAACCACACATACCCCTCTCAGAATTTCCCTTCCCTTATATCCCTCCATGTATCGGAAAAAAAGCTAGAAACTAAAAATTCTACTAATGCAAAGATAGAAAAATTTAAAACCCAGTTGCACTTTTTCAAAAGAAATGCAACTTTCCCAATTGTGTTGCACTTGTGTTAAGTACTTATGTAAGTTTAGATGAACGTTTGTACGTTGTCTTTTTCTTTCCTACCCCCCTCGTTTTTTCCTTTTCATTTTTTTCTTTTCTATTTTCCTTGGGTACTGTTATTAAGTTCATAGAATCATATAGGTCTGGACAAAAAAAGGGGCTTAAATGGGCTACCTGAACCCAACCCGGACAAGTTAGGGCACTGAAGCAAACGTTTTGGGTCTTAGGTACCTAAACCCAAAAACAATAGGTTTGGATGGTTTTCGAGTTTGGTCATGAAACCCGAAATACCCGAAAAGCTCGAACACAGGATTTCCCCCATTTCACCTAGTTTATACCGGTTTTTCTATAAAACCTAGCTGGGTTTTTTTCAAAAGCCCAAAACCCCACATGGTATTCAATTTGGCAACCAACACATTCCTCCTTTGCTTCGACGGGCCCCATACCAAAAAATTGAGACACACCCACCCACCCACCCCAAATGCATTTCCAGCCCCTCACCGTCTCTCTCTCTTTTTCCCCATTTCCACCATTTTTTTTGCTTCCTTTTCTGGGAAAAATTTAGCTCCTCATAGTTCATGATTCACCAAGACTCCTACCAACAACCCTCAAACGAGAATCTAGCAAACCCAGGAAGTTTTCATTAACAAACTCCAAAAATAAATAAATAAATAAATAAAATAAATAAACTTAAATCGTCCGATAAAAAAAAGGAACATAATTTGCAGAAAAAGAAGCAAGGAAAATCCCTTGAAAATTTCAAAACAAAAAGTTGGTCTTGAATTAAACAAATCAAGAAATTTCAACCTAGTAGCCAGTTTAAAGTAACCACACCATGTATGTTCATACACTTCCGGGTTTCCACTCTCTCTCTCTCTCATCTCTACTGTGTGTATGGTGTGTATACACGGATGATGTTTAGGTTTGGAAGGAGAAACAATAGGGAAAGGTATGCTACGAAGAGGTAGCTCCCCGCTTCTGCCTGTGCTTTGATTTTCATCTGGTCGAGCAACCAACTTTTTAATTTCCAATCTGCGGTTTGGCGTTGACAGAAATTGAAGGTGTGAAGAAATTCCGGCAATTTTCCAAGCTTCACAGCCGGCTCTTGAAGGGAGATGTAAAATCAGTGCAAATGGAGGGAGGGAGGGAGGGACGGTGAGGGGTCGGAACGTTCTGCAGAATTGGGGATGGGCGGGTGAGCAAAAAGGGGGGTTTTAATTTCTTAGTGTGGGGCCCTGTCCAAGCAAAGGGGGAAATTTGTTGGCTGCCAAATTGGCTGCCATGTAGGATCTTGAGTTTCTTAAGAAACCCAGCCTCGGTTTTGTAGAAAAACCGTAGTTCATACTTCATAGCCCCCTAATTTTTTGTCTTACTTTCACATACAAAGCCAACACACAAAGAGACAGAATCCTAACTCGGCTTCTCTCCTCTTCAAATATTGGCTTAATTTTTTTTTCGTACTACGATTCAATTTGAGGCTATTTTGTGCAAATGAACTATGCTAATTCGTAGTATGGTTGATGTTTTCATGTAGATTTTGCACATTTAAGTGCTATTTACTTCCGATTAGACATAATAGAACATGCGCTACGTACTAGAACAATACTTCAATTATTAACTGAATGGGCTTCCAGTTTCAAGATCAAACCCGAGCTTGAACAAAAATATTCGGTCTAGTTGTGGTGATTCCAATACTTTTATCTGAAGCCCAAACGCCAAAGCGAGAGTAATTATTTTTGGGCCTTCACCGGATAGATGGCGCTATTGGGAAGCTACTGGCACTTTCATTTTCTTTGGTTTCATATAAGGTTCAAATTTGTCCTCACTTTTATATCCCCATCTACCAATTCTCGTATCTAGTTTGGTTACTTTATAGACAGGAGATAGATACTGTTATCTCATAAACTTGTACGTAATTTGAAAGTGAACATGAGTTTTGTATGTCGTAACGTCTCATAAATGTGCACGTAAATATTTGCATCACTGTCATAAATTTGGAACTCCACGCAATGTATATACTCATTAAGTGAAACAAGTGGACTCATTTTGTGGCGATTAACAATCCTTCAATTCCTTCCACTAGGGTTTCCCTTACTAATCTTGGAACTATTATTTGTTGCTTCATTTCCGTTACACGTACGGACCTCAAAATATTTGTTGGCCACTCGAATATAGATATGACTATTACATCAATAATATATCGTTATGTCACTTTCAATATTATTTTACTGAATAACTATGTTAGTATATGAGTTTAACTCGAAAGCATTTTTCTTCTACATTATTGCTTCATGCTAGCTAGGTAGCTAAACAAGTTCTCGAAGCATCTATGTTCATCTACATTTATTTCTTCTTTGATATATAATTTCTTTTCTAGCTAGACGAGTTCTTGCATCGAGACTTTTTGTTAACCTCAGTCTCTAAACATCAATTGGAGATTATGAGGAAAGGATCTTGAGTTGATGCATCTTATCGATCGTGAAGAAAATATATTGGGAACTCGATTCTTGTAGTACTCTCTGTAAATTGCTTCCTCAAGTCGATTTATCTTGATGCTATTTCGCTAGGAAAAACCCCATATCTTCGTGTAAATGGTAAATATTTCTCAGAACATGGTTGCTCTAGCACTATCACATATAATCCTTATTTTCTTTGCATGCTCACATCTCTTGTAATTATATACATCTAGTAGGGTGTTTAGGTTAAATAGATAATAAAATTACTAAATATATGATCACTTACGTAACAAATTCACAATTTTTTTGTTGTACCATTTAAAGTTTCTTTGTCTTTTTAGTTGACAGGTCAGAGATATTATGGTTCATGCCTGCATTGACACTCCAATTTATCGGGGGTTTGGAGTATTAGAATTAATTAGATCCATGTATATTATATTCTATATAGCTAAAAAATATGGTTTTGTGATGTGATGAGCAAAGTCAATATTTTATTTTAACCAAACGTTGGTATCACTTTTGTTAAACTTTTGGCTAAATTTACTAAAAAGTTTTATAAAAGGACCACGATATTATTTTTACTACATTTTTTTTATCAACTACTTCTCGAGGATACATGATTCAATCAACTATTTGGAACTTCCATATTTCAATTTCTGGGTTTCAAGTTTGAAATTTATCTTCTATTTTATGGTTGAATGTAATCTAATAATTTTCTTTCTTGTAATCTAAAAAAAAATTATCTTCTGCTGTAATCTAAAAGAATTAATTTGCTTTCTTGTTTTCAGTATTTTTAATATTTTACATTGAGAAATTGAAAATTAAAAATAGTCAGCAAATACTAAAGAGGATAGACCCTTAAGTTTCATGCTTAAACCGTTTTTCTGTAACATATATACTCATACTCAAATCTCAAGCGATAAATATATATAGTCTTTCTATACCAAACATGTAAAGAGTCTTGTACCAAACATGAAAAGAGTCTTGTTTTCTCTCGTTAGACCCATTCATCTATAATAATCTATAATTATAATTAGTATCTCTTTTCATTAATCTGCAGAGATAGCCTTGATCTGTTGCAATTTTGGCATGCACTGAACTTGATCATGGAGAGTAGACAAGTCTGAAACCTAACATGTATATGAACATTTAAACTTGTCAAACTCTCCCAATTAATTCCCCAAAAAAGAAAGGGTTATTTGACTCGATAACTTGAGTTCATGGCATGTTTGGTAAATAGTTGCATTTTTTCCCCAGAGATCTTTAGGACATGAGGAAGATGAGCAGACAAATAGTAACAAACTTGGAGGCTGGAGTTCTGCATTTATTCTTCCAGGTAGTAACTTTGCAAATTATAGTATTAAAAATTGTTCATCTAATCTTATATTCTTGAATATATATAGAATAATTAGAAATGTATCGAGTCATATAGATGCCGAACTTGTTTTTGAATGGTGCAGCAAATCAAGCACTTGCAACACTAGCGTTCTTTGGCGTCGGGGTCAACTTGGTTTTGTTTTTAACTCGAGTTCTTGAACAAGACAATGCTTCAGCTGCTGCAAATAACGTCAGTTTGTGGACCGGAACTATATACTTGTGCTCATTAATGGGAGGATTCCTCAGTGATTCGAATTGGGGCCGATATCTCACATGCGCAATCTTTCAAGTGATATTCGATCGTATTGGTATAACTTTAACATATACAGTACTGAACTAACTTTTTCTTAAATGTTTCCCCCCCAATCGAATTATAAGTTAAAAAGTTAAAATTGAATAGGGTCTTTTGCTTTTGTCCTTGGCATCTTGGCTATTCTTGCTCAAACCAGAAGGATGTGGTGATGGAGAACAGATTTGTAAGCCCAATTCGGCATTTAGTTCAGCTTTGTTCTATATGGCAATATATTTGGTAGCCTTAGGCTATGGTGGACATCAACCTACCCTAGCCACTTTCGGGGCCGATCAATTCGATGAATCAAACGCGAAACAGAAGGTTTCGAAATCTGTTTTCTTCTGCTACTACTACTTCGTACTTAATCTTGGTTAGACGGTATGTTGGGTTTGTTGTAAAAAACAATTCAAAGTTGAAAAGGAAAAGGAAAGGGAAAAGAAGAAGAATCCTAGGAGGAAAAAGAATCCAAATTATAGAAGGAGTATGTTGTCTTCCAAGGAAACGAAGCCTATAAATAGAGATGTTTTCTTCTTCTTTTATACACAAGTGGTACAAGTGAGTTGAGAGAAAATTAGTGAGTCTAGCACCTTGAAGAGTTTTCTTGTAACTCTTTGTGGTTTGTTCAAAGGGTAGAAAATTAGGTGTGGTAAAACGCGGGGTGCCACTTGGGTAGGGTCAGAGAGTCTTGTGAAGAAAAATAGTAGTCTAGCGTCTTGGGATTTCTTGTATTGTTTGCTGGTTGGGCAAATGGTAGAAATTGGTAGTTGTGGTAAAATTTGGTATATTTTTCTTGTAATATTTGGGGGATGAGTTTTGGCGAGTGAAAATTCTGTATGGTTGTAGCGACTTTAATCATATAATGGAAAGCTTTGACAGTCCGTTAAATTCGTCTTCGTCTTTTATTTTTCCTTGTCTTAATTAAATTCCTTGAACAACGGTCCTGCGGGCGTAATCGGGAAATCTACATTAATTCCCAACACGGTATTGGTTTTCTTTGAGGATTCGGGTAAATGGACAATCGGGTTTTGGGTGTCCACAGGCTCTGCTCTTTTAGCATTGCTCTTGTTTTTGCTTGGCTCTGGAGGTTATCGATACCTTGAGCCTTGTGGCTTCCTGCTGCGACGAGTTGCCCAAGTTTTTGTCGCTGCAGCGAGGAAATGGAATGTGGATCATGCTCCCGGAGATCAGGGCTTATATGAGGTTGAAGGACCCGAATCTGCCATCAAAGGGAGCCGAAAAATTCTTCACACTAAAGAGTTTAAGTGAGTTATTATAACTTTTCTTGATTTATCAGCATTTTTGGTCGTGCCTTTTTAGTTGTGCTTTTGGGCAGATTAATGCCAAGAACTTAAACATGATCAAATTCTTGTAATAAAATTTTTAGGTGTCTGGACAAGGCCGCGATAATAACAGAAGATGATCGACATGGGCTAGTGAATCCGTGGAGGCTTTGCACCATAACTCAAGTAGAGGTAGCTAAATGTATCCTAAGAATGTCACCTATATGGCTATGCACAATTATATATTCAGTCGTTTTTACGCAAATGGCATCACTCTTCGTGGAGCAAGGCGATGTGATGAAGTCCAACATCGGAGACTTTGACCTTCCAGAGGCCAGCATGTCGGCTTTTGACCTCATTTGCACGTGAATTTATCGCTGAATCCTAGTCCCACTAGCCGGAAGACTCGGTAGAAATCCTAAAGGACTAACCGAGCTTCAACGAATGGGCATTGGCCTAATTATCGGAATGTTAGCCATGATTGCGGCCGGAATAACAGAGATGGAAAGACTGACAAGAGCTGTGCCGAACAAACATTCGAGCACTTTGAGCATATTGTGGCAAATTCGTCAGTATGTTCTCGTTGGTGCTTCCGAGGTTTTTATGTACGTAGGACAACTTGAGTTGTTCAACGGGCAAGCACTGGATGGGATAAAGAGTTTAGGGAGCTCTCTTTGTATGGCTTCAATTTTTCTTGGCAATTATGTTAGTAGCATGCTTGTGAACATGGTGATGGGCATCACGGCAAAAGGGCATCGATCGGCCTGGTGGATACCGGAGGACTTGAACTATGGCCATATGGACAGATTCTACTTCCTAATTGCTGCCCTTACTGCAGTCGATTTCCTAATTTATGTGTGGTGTGCTAAATGGTACAAATGCATCAATCTCGACCAAAGCAATAAGAATCTCGCCCTCATAACTAGGAAGAAAGGACAGTCACCGGAGAGTATGACGAGAAACCTACGAAAATGATCAACCGCCTACTGTGGATGGGGTTACACCGCCCACAGTTGATGTGGTGCACACATGACAGCTTGCTAAGGCTGTCATATGCGTACCACATCAGCTCATGTAGGCTGTCATGCGTGTGCCGTATCAGCTGTGGGCAGGGTTACTGTGGGCGGGTGAATGGGATTGAGAAACCTAGACAAATGCCAATAAACAAGATTTTATTCTTTTTTACATGAATTCCTAGTTTGATATTATTTAGTGATGTCCAGTTGACGTATTGATGGTTATTTAGAAGTTGGTCATGACAACTGGTATGGGAGAAGGTTGTGTTTAGAGCCGTGGCATCCTCAAAGGTTACTGACCCAAGGCCGTGTGAAGATCAACCTAAGAAGAGGTCCAAGTCAGCGGAACCAAATTGGAGACGCGCGTTGGAGAATTGAAGCTCAATGTAGCGGATGTTAATCATCTTTTTTTCTAGGCTTGAATTAAGCGTAGCCTTTTTCTTTCTTTTTTTTTTTCTCTTTTATTTTTATTTTTATAGTTTTGGATCCAATTAAAACTAATCTCAAATTAAAATGTTGATGTAAATCCCTAAGTGTAATAATCCAGTAATTAACCAAATGAGAAACAAATAACAGAAACGAAATATATGGAAAAAAGAGTAGTTAGTAATTAACTTCTGAGAGAAAAATAATTATATAGTGTTATTATAAATTAAAGAAAACATTATTTACTCTATATATATATATATATATATTTACAACTAACTATACATAATTGGTATATAGTAATCTACCGATCTTATCTATATATATATAGATATATAGATACGGGAGCGTTCCGGGGATTAATGACTTTAACAAATACCCTTGACAAACGATCTTCACCGTTCATCTTGTTAGATCTAACGACACATATCTATCATTCTTTTCTTATTCAAAACAACGCATCTATATAGATCGGACACACTCTAATTCAATATATAGCCAAACACCCAAATTGCAGAAATTATTGTCTCAAATTAACTG
>CAVNYN010244645.1:23734-46668 GCA_963692815.1 Nyctanthes arbor-tristis | reverse complement strand
CACCAACCACTTGGCGATATTTTGTAGCATCGCAAGAGGGAGTGCCATCATGAAGACGAAAGGAACTGGAAATAGACATATGAGAGGAAATATGCTTGCCGTCAGTCATGTTAACACGAGTTAATAAGGGAAGTCTTGACAATCAAGTAAGAATATGGGGCTATGTCACCGTAGGCTTATCTCTACAATGATTGGGCTTGGCCTTCTCGTCATGCAATGATACAACACCACTAAACTCTTTAACAGTGAGTAATGAAAAACATTAGACATGGTTCCAAGTGAACTTGGTAGTTAACAGCATTTTGTAGTTCAATGAATTATAATAATAATTGAAGGCATAATAAAGCAACATTTAAAGATGGAAAGGTGGGGTTTTAATAATTTGAAGGTTCAAAATATTTAACTCTTTAACCTTATTTTCCAGCACTTATATTTATATATATATATATATATATATATTTTGGGTGGGGGTTGGTTTTGAGCGGCCTATCATGTTATTTAGTATGATATGATTGACACCTCAATTTCCCAAAGAAGAAGGAAGAAAGAAGGGGAAAAATGATGAAACTAATCACCACTTCTAAAGATCAGGATAAATAGTACTCCCTCCATCTCACAAAGATAGGCAGGTAGTTAATTTCACATGAATTAAGAAATTATTGTTAATATGATTGAGACAATTAATTTTAATGTATTTTCTATTTATACCTTCTTGTATCATTAATATTGAATTGTACTGGTATTTGATGTGAATAATTAATTAGAGACAAAATATGCAAATAAAAAATTAAATATATGCTCTAAGTAAGCGGTCTATCTTTATGAGACGGAAGAAAATAAAATATTATACTATCTTTGTGGGACGGAGGGAGTATATATGCAGTTATGCACACCTGGGGGGATTAAAGTGAAATTTTGAAAAGAAAAAAAAAATTGTATTTTTCCGGCATTAAAGGTGTATAAATTATAGCATTTATTTTTATTTTATTTAGTACTATTATATTATTATTATTATTATTATGTTTACGTGTTACTGAAGCCTTCTATAAATTATTTGGGCCTTCTCGGAAATTATGTGGGTTGAAATGTGACAGTAACGGACCTGTAGTAACGAGGCCCAACTTATCGAGCCCATCGTATCAGTTAAGCCATATATTTAATTGGGAAAATTAGGCTATACACCGATTTTGTGTATTTTCTTGAAAATTACGTCAATTCCTTAACTAATTAAATTATTTACGGCCAAATGGTGTAGTAATGCCGTGTTTTACGGCGCACGACCACGTGTGCATTCTCGAACATGCCTAACTTTATCATAGTTCTTTTCTTTCCTACTTTTCATTTTTGGATAAATTAGACTCGATACTTCATTCTATTGTAGTTATTAGTTATATACTCGTGCGTTACACGGAATAGAATGATTAGTTTAAAAAATATTTGATAATTTAAAAAACTAAATAATCACAATTTTATTGTGTATTACTCACTCATGTACACATGTTATTAATAATTACAATTTTATTGTGTATAATTATTTCACTTGGCATACAACTAATTAAATTGTCATTTATAGAACAGTACTTTTAACTAATAAAAATGAGAATTAATGAGGAACTTTTTAATAATAAATTTAATTTTACGCTGAATATGAAAAATAAAAAACTATGAAAAAGAGAGCATATGAAATTTATGTAACTCCAAAATTATCATACACCTATATCGTTGTTCAATAAGTATAGTGCAGGAACTCTAAGAAACATTTATCGTGTTGATGATACTCATTTATCAAAATGAATTCTTTACCACGTTCATTCTTTATTATATATATTCTTTGAAAAATTAATTTTTCACATCTCCTCATATGATGTCATATATTCTCTAAATAAATTACTATTTGCTAAATCTTTTTTTTTTTAAAAATTTAAAAGTACACACTCTTCGATTACAAAACATCTAAGGGAAGTTATATTACAATAAATAATAAATTCTATAAGATTTACCAATAACATTAATTTTTAACCACTTTTCACTCTAAAAATAATTAAAAGAATTTTTTATTTTTGTTCTAAATTAGAATAATCAAATATTATTACTATTGTATCTCCTTAACTAATATGCGAATGTGTATACGATTGAAAGCATATATAAGCGGGAAATTAGATACATATTTATATATTCATTATTTTATTTATTTTTTAAAAAATATCTCAACTCGAAAATCTAAATCCAGATATAACTTTTACTTTATATATACTATAATTACATATATTATATATATGTGTGTGTATAAAATAAAAACATATATATGTAAGATATTAGAGATTTAATTTGAAACTTAATTAGTTGAAAATGTGTATATATATTATTATTAAAATAAAATAAATAAGAGGTATATATAATTAGGATAATGGTTTTAATGGGAAAATTTGCATATGGTCACTATTCTACTTTAATATATATAAGATAAGATAAGATAAGATTTTAAAATGTGACTTTTTCTGTCTGTAACTTTTTAATTCAATTCAATAGTTATATAAAATGTAATATTTTAATTAAATAGTGACATAAAATATGATTTTTTTAATTCAATAGTGACACAAAATTTGACTTTTTCTATATGTGACTTTTTAATTCAATAGTGATACAAAATGGGACTTTTACTATACATGACTTTCTAACTAAATGTAGCTTTTTCTATATAACATTTTTTATATGTGACGTTTTCTTTATGTGGCTATATTTGACTTTTTAATTAAAATGTGAACTTTTTATCTGTAAATTTTTAATTCAATAATTACATAATATGTGATATTTTAATTAAATAATGGTATAAAATGTAGCTTTTTCTATGTGTAACTTTTTAATTCACTAGTGACACAAAATGTGACTTTTTAATTAAATATAAATTTTTAAAATTAAATGTGAAAAAGTCACATATAGAATATAAAAGTCACATGAGTGTAAATTTTATATGTAACTTTTTATTCAAATGTGATTTTTTTTTTCTAAATGTGATATTTTAATATAATAGTAATATAAATATGACTTTCTATGTATGATTTTTTAAATTAAATGTGACTATCTATTTGCTACTTTTTTTATTTAATAGGAGCACAAACGGTGACTTTTATATGTGATTAAGATTCTTATTTTACTGAGACTTTTTATATAAGATGTGACTTTTTTTATACAACCTATATATGTGATTTAAAAGTCACACGAATTAGACTTTTATATATGTGATATTTTTTTTTTACTTTTGTATGTGACTTTTACATATACGAATTTTTTAGTTAATTGAGTATGATTTTTCTATTATATCTGAATTTAAAAATATGACTTTTTAACTAAATGTAATCTTTTATATTATATATATTTTTCTATCACATACGACTTTAAAATTGTGACTTTTTTTATTATATAAGATTTTTCTAACTTTTTAAATTAAGGGTCTGTTTGGTTCGTGGTATAACAAGAATGTATTATAACTCCATCACATCAAATCATAACTTTTCAGTTTTCAACAAAATTTAACCAATCAAATTAAGCCACATGTCACAAAATTCAAATTTAAAAATATATCATAAGACAATCCAATTTTAAACGATTCCAAATGAACCCTAAATGTGACTTTTCTAATTTAAAAGTAATACAAATGCGACTTTTTAACATGTGGCTTTCTTTCTTAAAAAAATGTATTAGTAACATAACTGTGACTTTAAGTAGAAAGTGTGACTTTGATATAAGTAAACTTTCGGATAAATTATTAGCATAGTAATGGTGTGGTATGATTTCATAACTTTTTTTTTTTTTGAAAAGAATTCTTTTAAAAAAAAAAAAGACAAAAATGAAGTCAATTTCCCCTGAAATGGTCGAAGCGGTGATCCAAATCAATCTTCACCGTATTCCCCGTAGCCTATTCATTTGGACGTATTTTTCTAATCTTAAATTATTTTATAGGTATTTCTCTTAAGTCCCGATTTAAGAAATTATAGCATAGGAGCTTTCGAGAAATGCTTAAATAAGCATGTACTTTCTCCCATGTTTACAATTCACTATTACCGAACGTGAACTTCGGACGTGATTTTGAAATAATTTAGAGACACTTTTGCAAGATGACTCGGCTAAACAGGTCTAATATATGAATCAACTTAATTGACTAATTATGCAAATATATACTAGTTAAACCACCTGGGCATTGTACAGGTAGAAAAGTTTACTAAAATATATTATTAGACAGTTAAATATAAATCTGTAATATTTACACACCTGTAAAAAATATAAAAACATAAGTATTCTTTAATTGAATCAATACGATCAATGGACTTAGTAATCTTAAAGTTTAAGATTATTTAAAAGGTAATATACGTTCTTATATATAGTCTTTCATACATATATACAATAATAGAAAAAATACATGTTACCCGTCGCATTTTAAAAATCCTAATAAAACTAACAAATTAAAAAAAATGTAAAATGCATTAAAAAATTCAAATAGCATTAGACTCACCAATATACACAGTAGATATAGTGAATTAACAAATTATGATATAATAGAGTTTATTTTAGAATTGACATTTCAAATTTGGTATTTTAATTTATCAGTGTAAAAGATTAACAAACAAAACAAATGGGTAAAATAGTTAATGTTTGGTTGTTAAACCCAATAGTCACAGATTCAATTCTTCTATATAGATTTTCTTTTTAAAATATGCATCCAGATATTCAGAAAGAAAAATGTTATAGAAGATACGTATAGTTTGAGAAAGTAAAACCCTTCTCTCAGCATTGAGACTTTTATTATAACAAAAATCATTATATTCAACATCTGTTAGCAATCTAATTCTATTTCAAAACAAAAAGTTGAGGAAAAAAATAATTATGCAGTACATAATAATCCAATTAACTATATATATGCAGATGTAATCAAAGAATAGTTAGTTTTATGTCTTTCAATTAAAGAACTTTTTTTAAATCCAATTACAATTTGCATCATGACAGTACAAGTGCATATAGATATATATCCTTCTGAAACACAGCGCACAGAGATCAACAATACAAACACTTATACATGACTACAAGAAATCAAACTCCTATACATGAGACTACATACTATATATAAAATGTAGACAAACCCCGATATGAAGGGATATAAAATATAGACAAACCCCTACATGGAGAGAACCGAATCTGAGACCTCTACATCTAAGGGCCTCAATCTTAACCTCCTAACCAAATGGACTAAGGCCTCATTGGCTAAAGAATTTTTTTCCTTATTATTGAATTATAATACCATAAACTTGGTTGCCCATATATATATATATATATATATATGCACACACTTATTTGTCACTGTGTTGACATGATTTTTGAGTTCATGATCACTTTTTCCCCAATTGGATCCGCATATTTGCACGTATATGACCAAGACCAACAAACTAATGGAATACCAATAAAACGAGTTATATGAAATCGAGTGTAGTAGATAAAACAAGGAGACCGCTGATGAAGGGACATATTTTTGAGTCTTCGTTGAAGAAAAACGACTCAAATTTTAAACGCATCTGGCTTTTAATGATTTTGTTTACTGCCATTCTCACCGTCTTATCTTAGCTGGGAGAACTCCGCATACTCGGGACCTAATTAAGGTTGTATTTTATTTATATATTTTATATATGTGTAGTTATTTATTTGTCAAAGCATCATGACACTTCAAGCGGAATTTTCATGCTACAAGAATAGAAGATTAATTCTCCTATCATATCGTAAGGTAGCTCTCCAATTAAGTCAGTGGGGGCATACACTTGGCCACTGGGGAAAAAAAAATCAAACGCAACTGAATTGATTGAAGATAAGATCGTATCAATTCAGCTAGATAATAGTTGTACGTAGGAATCCACCGATAGATGTAATTAATCTCCAAGTATTCACTAACCCTATTCATCTAACCGTGCAAAGCAAATGCATTCCTAGTTTTCCTCCCTAAAAATGTAGAGAAGAATATTATGATCTAACGAAACTAAGCTTTCGATCACTCGGGACGACACTTTAGCCTACGACTACAACTATTGTGAAATAGAATGAATGAACTAATATAGTATCTATATATTCGTAGATTTAACGATTTCAGACGGAAGTCGAATGACTCAAAATTTCCATCCAAAATAGTTTCAAAATATATCTGATAAGCAAATTATCATCATCAAACGCGGACCTCAACTACTAGCTTTAATTTGTCTTCCTTATTATAGACACATCTAATTAATTAAGGTCATGATCAGCACCCTTCCACATTAAAATCCAATATGAATTTCAATTGGTAATTTATTTATGATTAATTTGTCACATTTTGTACTAAATAATAATAATAATAATAAAATAAAAAAGATTTTAATTGACAAAATCTATTGCTTTAAGCAAAGGGACGAGGTCATGAACAACACATGACGCCATCAATCAAACTGAATTCTCTCTTTAAGAAAAGGTGACTTGCACTTTAGAGTAAAGCGAGGAACAGAAAGAATGATACTTGAATTGCATGCAACAGACTTATGTCATCTTCTCTTACCAAACTTTATGAATTGATAAAGCATTCTCAGTTGTAGATTTTTGGAATTATGTATGTTTGGATTTATGCTCGCAAAATTTGATAGGGTCGGGACGAGTAATCGAATACTTTGTAACCAAATGATAACACTTAAATATCCAAGGGGGCAGTAAAAAAAGGAACCGAATTTTGTATTATGTTCGATCTTTTTCTTCTTCTTTTTTTTTTTTAATTTTAAAAGATCATAAAAGACGGAGATAATGACAAGGTGAGTAACTTAACAATGCAAGCAATTTTTGACGAAGTTTCAGTGGCACATGATTCCGGCTAGAATTGAAAGAAGTGCAAATTTTGGAAGCAAGGAAGGAATGTTGAATACAACTCTCTCCCTCTCTCCCCCCCCTCTCTCTCTCTCTCTCTAAGTTCAATTCACCTAGTATATTTAGAAAGTTACAAATTTTCCTTTGAAAATTATTATTCCTAAAATATACAAAAACAAAAATTACATTCAAGTCGTGGTACGAACTTATGGTCACAATAGCATATTCTAAATCGTTTATTTTGCTACCAGTACCATTTTAAATTTCATAATACTTAAATAGATTGTTTCATCAACTGTCTTTATCTACTAAAATTCTGACATCTCGAAATGCACTAAGGTGTTATAACGGCGACCAAAGAGACTGAAAACAAGTCTATCCCTTTGACATTATAAATAAAGTGTAGGGTTGGGGAATCAAACCCTTGACTAAGGGTTTGAGCAACAACTAGAATGCTATTAAATCACATTGGTCTTGGCGAAAACAAGTCTATTCTCAGCCATGAAAAGTTGAATGATTGTAATGTACATTTTAATGAATGAATATCAACCTATAATTGGGACTATCACATAATGAGTGTTCATTTTTTTTCAATGCAATGAGTTCATTTTTACTTCCTTTGGCCTTTTCTGCCCCGTGAAACCATTTCTCATCATATAACTAGAAAGGTAAAAGTAAACAAACAAAATATTAAAAAATTTAAAAAAGAAAACACAGTAAACCGACCGTTAAAATCTGGTTACTGCCACTTTCTTCAGCTCTCTTTGTCACGCGCACACTCAGAGAGAGAGAGAGAGAGAGAGAGAGTGTGTGTGTGTGCGCGCTTGTGGAGAGCTATATATATATAAGGCATGAAGAAAAGAGTCTTTGCATTCCCTCTAAGAAACAACTCACAACAATGGCACTGCCCGTTTCTCAATCCTTCCTTTGGTCTCTCTGTGTTTTCCTCATAGCTTCAAGCTTTTCATGTGCATCAGAGACCAGTGATGATGACACTCTTTTCCTGTCTTCCAATCTGAAATTCCCAAAACAACAGGCGGAAAAACTCATTAGAGGCCTCAACTTGTTCCCAAAGTATGATGTGAATCAGCATCATCACCATGAAGAAGAAGACTCCACATCAACAATTGTCGAAAAGCCATTTGTATTCCCATTTCTTCAAGAATCAGGGACTTCTATTAAAGATTTCGGACACCATGCTGGATACTACCGGCTTCCGCACACTAAAGATGCCCGGTCTAGATTTCTATCTATAATAATCTATGCCCTTGTGTTCCAATTCAAATATAGTTGCTATTGTGAAGACAAGCTTGAATTAATGATTTTGCAGGATGTTCTACTTCTTCTTTGAATCAAGAAACAGCAGAAGTGACCCAGTTGTTATATGGCTAACTGGCGGACCGGGGTGCAGCAGTGAGTTGGCCTTGTTCTACGAAAATGGCCCCTTCCACCTAACAAGCGATCTGTCTCTTCAATGGAATGATTTTGGTTGGGACAAGGTACCTGAGGAGGAGCTCTTTTCTCTGTCTCTCTGTTAATATCTGTCATGTCAGTTCATAATCAAGAAATGTTTAACAAAAATCTCAAAGTGCAGGTGTCAAATGTTATATACGTCGACCAGCCAACAGGGACAGGTTTTAGCTATAGTTCTGATAAAGGGGATATTCGGCATAATGAGGATGGTGTTAGCAATGATCTTTATGACTTCATGCAGGTCTTTTTCTACCTTCAACCTGTATTTTACCAATACTATGACTTTCCCATTTAGTTCTGCAATTTCTGACACATGATTACATCATCGGATACACTGAGCTTCTTTGTTCATGCTGTTAGGCCTTTTTCAAGCAGTATCCTCAGTATGTGAAAAATGATTTTTACATAACTGGAGAATCATACGCCGGGCACTATATTCCGGCTTTTGCCTCTCGAGTTCATCGAGGAAACAAGAATAATGAAGGAATTCACATCAACCTGAAGGTCTGTTGTTGATTTTACCTTCTTCGTTTTCCTGCGGATTCTACTCATTTTCACCAGGGTTTTATTGGATGATTACAGGGTTTTGCTATTGGAAATGGACTTACAAATCCAGAGATTCAGTACACAGCATACACAGATTATGCTTTGGACATGAACCTGATCAAACAATCTGAACACCAAAGCATGAGCAAATCAGTTTCACAATGTCAGCAGGCGATCAAGCTTTGTGGTAATTATAATCCAAAAACTTCTTTTTACTCTACAACAGTGTCGTCTGGGACGTTCCTGTTTAACTTAAAGCCGAACACATTTTGCTAAATTTCTCCAGGCTCCGATGGAGAATCTTCCTGTGTGGCGGCATTCATGGCTTGTAACACCATCTTCAACAAGATAGTGGGAATAGCTAATGGTGTAAATGTAAGAGAGAGCTAAACTTTTACATGTTATTATCTGCGAACAATGATTAAAGAAATACAATATAAAAAACACCTTTTGTTAACAATAATTTGCAGTACTATGATATCCGAAAGAAGTGTGAAGGTGACTTGTGTTACAACTTCTCCAGTATGGAAACTTTTCTGAACCAGAAATCTGTTAGAGATGCTCTTGGTGTCGGGAACATAGACTTCGTTTCCTGTAGTTCAACGGTGTATCAGGCAATGCTAACAGACTGGATGCGGAATCTTGAAGTTGGAATTCCCACACTTTTGGAAGATGGAATTAAGTTGCTGGTTTATGCTGGAGAGTATGATCTCATTTGCAACTGGCTTGGTAAGATCCTTCAATCCATATCAGCATCAGTATCAAAATAGTTTTACATCAGAAATCTTAGTAAATTTGATGGTGCCTTTGTGCTCTTGTTAGGAAATTCAAGATGGGTTCATGCTATGGAATGGTCTGGACAGAAAGAATTTGTAGCAGCTACTACCACTCCATTTTCAGTCGATGGGGTGGAGGCTGGATTGCAGAAAAACCATGGACCTCTAACCTTCCTCAAGGTGCATGATGCCGGCCACATGGTTCCCATGGACCAGCCAAAAGCATCACTAGAAATGTTGAAGAGATGGATGGAAGGAAAACTTTCATCAACCCAAGATCGTCACATTGCCCCTATGTGATCTGGACAGAAAACGCTTAGTTTGGGAATATTTGCACCTAAAACAAAAGCTGAGAAGGCCACTAGCCTGCTTAGTTTGGGAATGTTTTCACCTACACACTTCATGTTTGCAATACATAATTAAAGACCCTTTTTCTCTCCATAAATACATTTTGACGTCTTCAGTTTTCACATATCATTGAAAATGCTAATAAGTCACAATGCTTTCGTTAGTGCTAAACACAATACATGGTATAAATTATTGACACAAACTGTAAAGGAGAGGATTCTGTTCAATGGTAAAAGAAATTGTACATAAATATCAGTATGTTGATTTTCCACTAGAATCCCCAAGAACCATAGAATGTCAGCAGACAGATTAAGAATGTGACCCATTAAAGATCAGCTTCATCATAATCAGCAAAGGCCATTAAAGATCAGCTTCATCATAATCAGCAAAGGCCCTTACATAGGAACCACTTAATGTATGACGAAATTTAGAGATAACCAGAGAATCCAGCTTTATGGCTTTCAATTTCAAGAATCAAGTTTTCCCATAATCATTTTCAACTATACATTTGATAAGATTCACAACTTTTCCCCACTTTTTCAACCACACATTATGCAATAGCAATCAATATTTTCCTTCAAGAAGCCAAACCACATTATTGAGTCAGTTCACAGAACCAATGTTTCATCACGCATCTAGAAAGATAAGAGCATTACAATCCTCATTTTTATCTCTCATCCGTTTCCATATTATACTTACCAGTTACCACATATATCAAACATCATATACATCAAAGCAGACAGCCGGACCTTGATTCAGCTATAGTTGCAGCAGAGAAACATTAACAGTAGCGCAAAGGAAGCCAGCATGGATTTTTTTGACTTCCTACATATTTCTTACCACACCTTGTAAAGATTATTTTAAATAGTAAGACCATATGTCTTTCAAGAGAAACTATATCTGTAACCATCATGTAATGGCTAGACTGAAACGAAATATCATATAATACCAGGCTTCTTCCAGGAGCACCCCCTGTATAAAAGGAATGACTTTTGCATTATTGGAGAATCATATAGCATGATTATATTCCAACTTTTGCTGCTCAGATTCATCAGGGAAACAAAAATACAACAGCAATATGTATAAAGATTAATGTTTTGGATTTGATTTTCATTGTGACCATTTCAGCTGCATCTGCTCAACTGATGTGATGTACCTATTCTGTTTAGTGATTAGCTATAGGCAGACCAACAAATCCAGAACAAAGCATGCATGATTGCGCACTAGATATGAAGTCGACTAATCAATCTGCATAAAATAGGATCTGCTGGCCAATTCTATTCTGCCAAAGCAGAATAAAACATTGTCGTAGTATCTTAATCCCAGAATATTAGAGCATCTCAGGTGGAGCAATGTGGATTGCTCTATACATGGCTAGAATAAGAGGAAATTGAGAAAGAGATCTTCAATGGTGTTGTGAATCGCAAGAAATAGTGGGTCATCTGCCAAGCAATTAATGGTTTTGTTTGGTAGTTGTGATTAGAGAGAATGAAGAAGTGAGAGTGTAAAACCACAATGAACAATGTCTACTACACTTTCTATATCTAGCAGGTCTGGTGGAATCCTCTACTGTTTCCAATGCTTTAGATGATGTGGCTAAAAAGTTTCTCTAATGGACATTCCACTGGAGGTGCTCTTAGCACATAAGAGTTTTGGATCTCTTACACTCCAGCCCCGCTTCCTACTTTATGTCTTCACATTTGGTATTCTGCTAGCTAATCACTTGTCAAAGTCAAACTCAGTAGTCTTTATTCTAACTAAAATTCATAGCCAGGATGAATACTTCTTTGCATCATTCCAGGCACACATAGTTTGCAACAGCATTTTCAACAGGCTACGTCATCTTCTAGAGGTGTAAATGTAAGTATACCCATCATTTGATCGTTATCTGACACCACAAATACAGATGCGTTCAATCAAGACTAGTAAACCTGGGTAAGCATACACTTAAATTTTATAACTTTCAATCCAATAACACAAAGTTAACAGCATTGTTTGCACAGTAGTAATTCATGAAAAAAGGAGGGGGACAGCTAGAAGGGGGTGTAGATAACTCTCTGCACTAGATTAGGACCTTTCTAGAAGAGAAGATACAGCAACGGTGTGAGTGTGTGAGCTGCTTCATTTTTTGTTTTGAGCACTGTTGCTCTAGAAGGGACATAGTATCTGGATGTATGCTGTGAACCATGAAACAACAATATTCCATGGCTTGTGGAACTATCATGTTCGAAGTAAGAAAGAAAACTAAAAATACAAATTTAAAATACTAATCTCATCTTAAAAATAATATCAGTACAGGATTGCCGTTTTACTGGTTCTTGAAATAACAAATAGGATTCTAAAGCAATGTCTTAAAAGATACATGCTGCTTTCATAAGTAACCCGGTACCATTTGTTGCTCAATACAATTCCCTCAAAGTCTCAATAGCTGACTGAAATCCAGATTGTAAGGGCACAACTGATACCACTCGAAGGTGTTGTGCATTACCATTTGTTGGTTTTGAAAGTGTCACTCTCAACATCTCTCCCTCAAGAGCTCTACTAGCTGCTACAGCTGCAGAAAACAATTTCCAGTTGAAGGAATGAGTTGGATGCTTTCAATTCATCACAAATGGGATCTCGGGAAAGCAAATGGAGATTGAACCCTTAATTCCGAAATCTGAACCACCAATTTCATAACCTCCAAAAGGAATGCTAATAGCCAAGACTAAGCTTGCTCATTTATTATGTTACAGATTAATTACAAGGGTTTTATTAGAATAGAAGAGTAACGATATAGCTTAAAGTGTATATTCAAGCTAAACTGGTGAACATTCCATTAGCTTCTTTTATTAGAAAGAAGATTTTGATACGGTCTTATCCTACAAAAATTATTCTTGAGGGCCATTAGTTTCAAAGAGAATAGTTTACATACATCACTGTCTTACAAAATATGGTATTACAGGAATCAGCTTACAGCTTGTTCAATATAACAGCCTTATATTTGCTAAAAAGCTTTTCAAGAGGCCAAACTTCATTTCCAAGTAGACATTCTCAAAATCACTTACGAGAAAAGCTATTTTAGTAAATGAGTGCTTAATTTGCACCCAAAGATAACTTGGACATCCATATAGAATCCGAAACAAAATTTACATCAAAATTCAAGTAAACAGAGAAAAATACCGGCAAAGGGATGAGTCGTGGCAAAGTCAAAAAACTCGTCAGCAGAGCAACCAAAGAGCACTCTAGCCGCCCTATCAAACATTATCACCACAAAAACCTGTTTATCAGTAGCTATAGACATCTGCCAAGTACCCAAAAAAAGCACATATTTCAGTCATATAAATAAAAGCGTACTGTTTTGTAATAACATTCAGGATCCAATAGTCATCATAATCCATTTCAGGAAAGAAAATTTACACGTTCAAGAACCCGAGAAAAAGTGTTAAAAACATCTATAACACATTATACATTACATCAAATACAATTATTATTATTATTATTATTATTATTATTATTATTATTATTATTATTATTATTATTATTATTATTTTGGCTTACAACAGTTTCCTTAAAAGTAAACATCTCTTCGTGACACACTACCAAACATATTTCTTTTTTCTTGTCAATACTTACAAGGACCCGAAAGAGGCGCTTGGAGCCGGAGGATGAGGGGTTGAACGAGTTCTTGAAGTTGCAGTATCTGCAAGTATTTGTGTTGTCAGCAAGAGTTCTTTCACAGACAGAGCAGACTCTATAAAAGAGGTCCGTGTGATCAATGGCCACCACTGTGCACATTAGGGTTGTTGGCCTGTCAATTTCCATTAGGGGCCTTTTTATGGGGTTTGTGTTCGAATGCTGATTCATGGGCTCCTCGGAATTCATGACTTTTTGCACTGATCGTTGCAGGAGTTAGGAAATTTTTACTGCTGATTTGCAAGGAGAGAGGCTTAAAGCCAGAGGCTTTGAGTTGTGTACCGGAAGCCACCATACATTTTCAATCGTTAATTGGCGCAAAAAGTCCCCCGCCATGGACACTCTCTTGTTAATTGGCCCCCATCTTTGTGTTTTTTGACAAATTTTCCTTCACACTTTTTCCCCCAATCACAAAATGGATGGTAGGAGAAGGAATCCATACACCAAAGAAAATATCTAAATTATCAAATATTGGGAAAAAATTATGTAATTTTAATGAATGTAGATAATAATCCATCAATGCAAATAAATAGACTAAAAAGTAATTTTAACTTGTCTCTAAACTAGTTTTTAATTTTATCATCAATCGTAAGAGAGACTTTCTCCTCTACAAGTATAGCAGAAATGACCCTTCAGATGTTTTCAACTCCAAATATCCATTTTTCTTCCCTATTCATCTAATTCTCTTAAAATCTTTGTGGTCAAATTTCAATGTATTGAAATGGTATACTAATATTCGTATTAGGATACGTTTCATCATTATAATGAGATAATATCAAAAATGATTTATCCAAATTTCAAAAAATGATTTATCCCCAATTAGAATTTCATAGCTATTTCAAAATAAATAAAATTTCCATTCCAAAATAAAAAATAAATTAATAAAAATAAGTGTAATAAGTAGCGTAGGTTTGTCCTTTTTTCTGTAAAGCTGTTTCATAAGAGATGTCAATTACTAATAAAAAAAAAAGCACGCGTATAAAACCACGTAACTTCTTTTTTTTTGTTTATTTTATTAATTATATAGTTTGAGGAAATTTTATAAATGGCAAAATTTAAAAGTGTAAGTTAAAAAATAGTACCATTTAATCACATGTGCAAAAATGGCAAAATTTCGATTAAAATGTCTTGTATGCCCTTATCTGCATTCAATACAATTTATCTCTCTGCCATTATATGCAATGATTTTCGACAATTCTTTTATACGACTTAGTAGTTGATCGTAATAATTCTCGACAATAACATTTAGAGTTGTGCTATTTGAACAAAAGCATATACAAAAATTCTAACAAAACTGACACGTGACACAATCATGTTTTTCAGTACATAACATCACTTTTACATCAACACCAATCACTTATAACATATATCACTTTTGTCACCTTTTTTATATCTTCATTTGTCCACTTATAATTTTTTTAATGTTTAACAAAGTGTACGCATTCTATATAGTTGATTTATATATCTCGATAATTATCTATTATAATTGTTAAATATATAATCTCAACATTTAAACACTTTAATTCTAAACAGTTGTGTCAAAAAGGCATTTTTGTCTTGAAAAATAAAAATTGTCGTTTTGCCCAGCTTTATAAAGTGGCGTACTTTTACACATGGCAAATGTTGTTAAATCTTGCAATTTACTCTAAATTTTTTTAATTTTCTTTTATATTTGTAGCAATTTTTGTCATGCTCCCTCAATTTTTACCACCTATTATTATTATTTATACTCGAAAGCAGAAGCTTTTTCGTTTTTGTGCAATTCGAGAGGACGGGACTTACAAAAACTACTTTTGTACAATTTTATTTAGCCTTAGAAAAAAATTAAATAACACAACACATTATGTTGGTAAGTATTTCATTTATTATCAAACCGAACTACGGAAAGACCAAGCTTTTACATAGGCATACTTATTTATACAAAAGATGCTAGACTCGTATATTGGTTTGGATATATTTTTATAGCCAAAATTATATCTTGTAACTCCAAAATATAGCTTCTCTTCTACATGCAAAATCTTCTTCCATCCGCGGGCATGCTCTGATTCTTGGCTTGCTTGACCATTTTCTTACCTCCGATTATCTACAAAATAGTAGAAAATAGAGATATGAGTACAACGTACTCAGTGAGTAACAAAATACTTCGATGCACCTTTTTGCTTAAGAAAAATGCACTTTCAAGAAAATCGTCGGATGCACAAAGCCTTTAAATGTACGGAAGGGCCTTATCACTAGTTAAAATACTACCCGTAGTGTGTACACGATTGGCCAAGACCACATAGCAATGCCACAAAGTTTCAGATTGGTCAAGACCACACAGCAATACCACAAAGTTTCAGATTGGCCAAGACCACACAGTAAGGCCATAGATTATCACATAGCCAGAATGACCAAGACCACATAGTAAGGTCATGTTTCACATAGTAATTCAGAACGGATAGAGCATTAACTAGCTATATAAATGTGGTAAACCAATCGTTCTTTTCATGATAATGCATCAAGAATTCAAGCATATTTTTATGAAAACATAATGAATAAAAGAAGGAGAATCAAAGTACCGTTACTCATCTTTTTATTTTTCCCAAAAGGTGGATATTTTCTGAAACTAACTTCTCACTTTTTCCTTAATTGTCTAACCACCTAACTACTTTCTCGTGTTATTTGAAGGGAGACAATTTACATACTTTGAAAAGAATGACGGACGGGTGGTGTTTGGTGGTGGGTTGATCCAATTGCCTTTTTGTTTTATATGAATTAGGAGTTAATTAAATTTAAGTAGTTTGTGGAATCCATTTATCTTAAAGCTAACACATGTCCCCTACACTTAGCAATTTATCAAGTGAATTAATTATTAAACCAACAAGTGTCATAGACACTTGGCCAAACTAACCATTTTTTTATTTATATAAATATCATGTGCCTTAAAACTTGGCAAAAGTGATAAGTTTGTTATCTACAATAGTAACAAGTGTTACCAAACTTTGGTCAAACTAGCATCTTTAATTAATAACATATATCTATAATTGGCCAACATTGTTAAAAATTTTCAGGATGTTACAATTTTGCCTCGTAAAAATAGAAAGGGTTAATTTCACAAAAGGTCCCCAACTTTTGGATTTAGAATCGAATAGGTCTCCAATCTTTTTTTTGCTCTCCTAGGTCCTCATCCTTTCATAAATGCGCACAATAGGTCCCTTTTGCCACTACTCTCTCAACTTTTCATATAAAATGACGATTGGGTTAATTTCTGATAAGTGTTATTTTAGAGTGTTTAATTTCCCCAAACTTGTGTTTGTTATGTGTTGTGTTGCGTTAAAAATAGGTATTTGTGTTTAATTTGTTTATTTGGAGCAGGGCCAAGGAAAATGTGAAAAGAATCAAGATAGGACGTGTCTTGCAAGGAATTCAGAAATTGGGGACTAAGATGTGGGACAATGAAACCGGATAGACCGAAAAGGAATGAAGGAAAAATCGATTGAAGGGCAGCCGCGGCGATAGCAGTGCGCCCACGCCTGCTATATTAGTGAAATCAAGAACTGAGGCAGAAGAGTTAGGGCAGGCGCCCTGATCTCTTAGTGCACTCGCCTTGCAAATGGAAATATGCACATTTTGCGGCGGAGTGTCCAGTGTGGGCGCCCTACTGTCTGAGGGTGCCCGCCCTCCTTAATGCGCGAAGAATCGTTTTTTTATTGAGACTCTATTTTCGGGCCAAGTTCATGCATGACTTCTGGAGCCTTTTTTAGGGTTTTTAAGGGCTATAAAAGAGGGATAGATGGGAGAAAAATGACACACACGATAAGAGATAAAAATTGGGGGAAACATAAGGGGTTTTTGAAGATTGAAGATACTAACCTTATGATCGACGTGAGCATGCAAGGCTAAGCCTCTTCTACCTAGTTCGAGGGGACGTTGATGTCTAAAGATTTGTTTTTCTTTTAGCTCTTTCTTTAACGTTATTTCTAGTATTGTTAATTGAGATTGTTGGGATATTCTATCATTTAAGTTTATGATAATTCGGTATTTTATTTCGAAAGGGCCCTTTGATTGATGGATCTATTTATCTACAGCTAGAATTAGATATTCAATACATAAATGTTGTTTCCCTGATTTGTTTGTACCAACTCGCGATTTTAATTGCTAAGGATGTCACAACTTAAGATTACAAAGCAAGCTTGCGATTTTTGTGTGTTGGTCTAACCTATTTCTCTTGTTCTATACATTGGCTTTACATTAAATTTTGGAAACTTATTCTAAATTGTTCAAGACTAATAATCTAACTCAAGAGTTTGTTTGGCTTAGTTACAATTTAAGGAGAAATTCGGGTAATTGGATGATATCAATTCCTGGGGTTGGAAATTTCAATTGCATGCTAGAAGTACGTTTTGAGAGCTCAGGAATTACTTATCTAGACTCGACTGAACCAAGAATTAGGCGTTTCTCCTCATTAATCTTCCTACTCACTTTATTAGTTGCATTATTACTCGTCATTTGATTTAGTTTTTATTAACAATTCAAACTCAAAACCCCCAATCTCTAGTTAACAGTTAGTTGCTTGATTCACTCACTGTTTCCTGTGGGTTTGACCCCTTACTTCACTACTATAATTTTGTGTGAACCGGAGTAAAGAAATTAATTATTTTTGGTGCATTCGGCAAGTGACCAAATTTTTTGCGCCGTTGCGGTGGATCAAACCCGGGTAAGTGACCAATTTCACAAAAGGTCCCCAACTTTTGTGTTTAGAATCAGATAGGTCCCCAACCTTTTTTTTTTCACTCGCCTGGGTCTCCAGCCTTTCATAAATACGCACAATAGGTCCCTCTTGCCACTATTCCCTCAACTTTTCATATAAAATGACGATTATACCCTTTAGCCTTTTAATTTTAAAAACAAAACATTTAAAAATATTAAAAATAATAAAAAAATTTAAAAAATCCCCCACCGCACCCCACCCAAGAGGGCCACCGAAAATGACTACCGAACCCATTTCTAGTGGCCAAAAAGCTGCCGAAAATAGCAGGAAACTGCTGCCGTTTCTGGCAGCAGATTTGGGGGGTGGAACCCCCCATTTTGCCGCCGATTTTGGGCAGCACAATGGAGGATGCCCACAATGGGGGGCATTCCCCATGAGCAGCAAAATAGGGGGTTCCACTACCCCATATCTATTGCCGTAGCTGTAGGAAACTACTTCGGCAGCCATTTTCGACGGCCCTCTTGGGAGGGGAATGGAGGGGACGGGAAGGGCTGGGGTAGGTGTTTTGTTTTTTTTTCTTAAATTTTTTTATTTTTTTTAATATTTTTAAATGTTTTGTTTTTAAAATTAAAAGACTAAAGAGCATAATCGTCATTTTATATGAAAGTTGAGGGAATAGTGACAAGAAGGACCTATTGTGTGCATTTATGAAAGGTTGGGGACCCAAGCGAGTGAAAAAAAAGGTTGAAGACCTATCCGATTTTAAACTCAAAGGTTGGGGGGCCTTTTGTGAAATTAACCCATGACTATTATACCCTTTAACTTTTTAATTTTAAAAACAAAACATTTAAAAATAAAAAAAACCCTACCCACCCTACCCATGAAGGCTGCCAGAAATGGCCGTCGGAGTCAATTCCCGTGTTTGCTGCCGGAAATATGGGAAGGTGGATCCTCCCATTTTGGAACTGTCGGAAATGGAAGCATTTTACTGCTATTTCGGCAGCCAATATGGGGGTGGATCCCTCTATTTTATGCAGCAAAATAGGGGGTGGACCTGCAGGAAATGACAGCATTTTTGCTGCCATTTCGGTAGCCAATATGGAGGGTTTTTGCTGTCATTCTGGCAGCCAAAATGGGAGGGTTGGCCGCCGGAATGGCAGCACAATGTTTCCATTTCCGGCAGTAAAAAAACTGTTGGAACTTGGAAATGGTAGTATTTTGCTGCCATTTTGGTAGCCAACATGGGGGATGGAACCCCCCATTGTGCTGCCCAAAATAGGGATCCACCCCCATATCTACTGTCAGAAATGACAGCAGTTTATTGCCTTTTCTGACAGCTTTTTGGCAGCTGGAAATGGCTCCGGTAGCCATTTCCGGCTGCCCTCTTGGGTGGGGTGGAGTGTTTTATTTTATTTAATTTTTTTATTATTTTTAACATTTTTAAATGTTTTGTTTCTAAAATTAAAAGATTAAAGGTTATAATCGTCATTTTATATAAAAAGTTGATGGAATAATGATAAGAGAGATCTATTGTGTGTATTTATGAAAAGGTGAGGACCCAAGAGAGTGAAAAAAAAGGTTGGGGACCTATCCGTTTCTAAACCCAAAGGTTGGGGACCTTTTGTGAAATTAAGTCAAATGGAAACCTTCGGAGTTTTGGGTTTGGTTCAAATCTCCCACCAAACCGGTCTTCTTGTGTTTTCACTGAACAAACGGCAGCGGGCAGCGGGCGGCGCCAGGCATTTCGATCGAGTTCCTGCTATTTTTATCTCCTATTGCAGTATTTATCAAAGCTTAAAGCGGTAAGGTACCGTAATACATCTTTTATTTCTACATATATATTTGTTTGAAACCACTGAAGTTCAAAGCCCTTCTCCATTGCAGAAAACCAGAAAAAGTTTATTTTTGGTTTTTCCTTCTATCTTTTTTGAATTCATTGGATTCTACACCTACAAGTCACGTTTTTGTAAAAACGATTATCTGTAAACCATGTGAAAGTGAATCAAAAAGTTCTTTGGTAATTGAATGACTCTGGCTCTATGTGTGTGTGGGAAAAATTTATACTACACCTGGTGTACCCTGCCCCACCAATTTCATGGCATGTGTAATAATTTGGATTCATTTAACCTACCTAATTAGTTAAATAAAACATTAACCTGTTAACTCACCTCTATATTTTTCAGGTTTCGTTTTTTTTTTCTCTCCAATTCATTTTTCCACCTGACTACATTTTCCGTGTTCCTTTTATCTTATTATCTTGCTAGCTTGCTATTGTGAACTTCCTTACTTGGAATATTGATTTCATCATCGCAACGGAAATTAAATTCTAAGCGTCGTGTAATTTACTTAAATTCCAAATAATAAGAAAATTATTGTTACTTGTTCACTTCTAGTAATAATTAGCAAAATTACTTTGCCGCTTATATATAATAATTCCTTGAATTGGACAAAATAAACCCAAAAAATAAAAATTAAAAAAAACTATGGGTGCATATAATCTATCTGTGCAGGAACTGTCACAAGCACTGGTACGATAACCATGATATATAAAAAAACAACCAAAAAACTCTATCTATTTTAGTCCTTTAGTCTTTCCTCTAACCAAACCATTGCGACTAGTGTTATGAGCACGTTCAACCTGTTTTTTGAGCTTGTTCAACATATTTCAAAGAAATAGTTAGAAGTGTATTAAAATGTTAATAATCAACTTTTAACAATTAGCAATGTACTCATCTCATTCCCTTGTAATATTGGCAGATTTCAAGACCAAAAGATGTAACAAATAGTAACACTAGAAAATAATGGCACAAATAGCATTGAACTGTAAATAAGAAGTCATGCAAAAAAAATGTTAAGAATCAACTATTTAACGACTAGCCTATAGCATCTCATGGAATTGGAGGGAACTATGTCTCTGAGAAAGACAGTTGGAGCGAAACGGATGAGTATGTGTGAAATTGTTGTGCGAATCAATGTGGGAAGGGGGGGTTTGATAGTTTGGTTTACTTGTGCAAGGATTTTGAGCTCTGCCTAGATAACAACTGATAAATATTATTTAATTTCCTCTGTGTTTATTGCTGCTTGTTAACTACCTGAATTTTTCAATGAATCCTGAAAACACGGGGATTATATTGATATTTAATTTAACTGCAGTAAAATTGACTGACATGATTCAGGAATCCTCTTTCTTTTTTCTTTTCTCCTTTTTCTTTTTCCCTTTTTGAATAATAATTGAGGTCATGGCTTCCCAGTGACTTTATCTTCTAATTGACTCTGAATTGTTCAAACTCTTTCCAAATTACTGGATTCCATGACTTGTCTCTTACTTTCCTCGTAGATTTTTATTTGGTAAAAGTGAAACGAAATTTTGAGGCGTTCATTGAGTATTCTTATTGCTTTAGGAAAGATAGTATAAGTCGCCGACTTTCGTTTTGTGTTTGATTCTTTTCTCATCATTTATGCAATTTTTCAAACTGAAAATTGTCTTACGTGTCTCAAAAATATTCTCCCATTCTATCATACATTTTTATTTTTAGTTGCAGGCTCAAATCTCCCAATACGTCAGCTATTCTACTTGAAGTCTTTGGTCATCAGCTTCGGTTTTCACAGGTATGATGGCTTTCAACGAATTTGTGAACATTCCCATCCGGCATCTTTCAGTATACTGCAGTAATGGCAAATCTTGTTGAGCCAATAGTTTGTTTGATTACTGAATATTCTGGTATAAGGAGTTTTGTCCTCTGAAAAATGTAACCTCAAAAATTGACTAATCAAGGTCTTATTCCTTAATTTTCAAAAAGGTTAATAAAGATTATTCTGCAACTAGAATACTATATAGCAGAAATCCCTTGAGCCATTGGAGCAACTAAGCAACCGGAGTGCTTGTATGAGTTTGCATATATTTACTATTTCTTATTCATTCCACCATGGCCTGTATGTGCACCAAATCTTGTTTTTCCTGACTCCTCTTTCCACTAGTGTCGCCATCCATGGTCAATAATTTGTGGTAACTCTGCCAGGATTTTCCTCAGTGTAATCATTTGCTCAGAAGGAAAAAATGAATCATTTTATCCTTTCAATTTTTTTTTTTTTTTTGGTCCTCTTCCTGATTAGCATCATTTTCAGGGAATAATGCCATATGGAACCATGGTACCACAACACCAATTAACAGGACATTTTAATTGTGACTCATGGCCTTACTTTTGAAGTGATTAATCATATAATAACAATTGTATGCCACCTAGCATGGTGTTGTGGGCTAGTGGTGTTATACAGCATTACTGTTCACAGTGACGTGTTTCATATTTCTGATTAGCCTCATGCACACTGACATGCTTTCTGCGATTGTTACAGGATCCCAATTCTAAGCATTTAGGAACTACTGTTTGGGATTCATCAATGGTGTTGGTCAAATTTCTGGTAATCCCTTTTGCTCCCGTCTTTTCATTTCTGACATTCTAAGTGCTGGTATTTGCCACAAACTGGTCAATTTATCTTCCAATGCAAGTATGAAATCAACTGTTGTGGCTTTTTTTTTTTTTTTGGGGGGGGGGGGGGGG